>APFE030890551.1:75169-95313 GCA_000404065.3 Pinus taeda | reverse complement strand
TATGAAGGTCTGAGCATGGTGTCTACATTATGGTGTGCGATCTGCCAGATAGGAGGAAAAAACACCATGGATAATTGTCATCTATTGCAAAAGTATATGCAGACGTCCCAACAATTGTTTTGTAATTTTTGTAGGTCGGTAGGCCATGACGAACACACCTTCCAGGGCTACGAACTAATGATGGATTGGATTCCTACCTATAGGGTGCAGGCTGAGACACAACCCCTCAACCCAATTTCAGGGATGGTGCACGCTAAGTTTCCAGAGTTCGGTCAGGGTCGAGGTGGAATGGGACCAAGAAGGGGTTGCGACCAAATAATTTGTTACAATTGCAGAGGGTTAGGGCATTATGCCCATGATTGTACGAGTCCGACTAGGATATCATGTTGGTACTGTAATCAGTTTGATCATGAGGCAAATTATTTCCCTTCGTTGATAGCGCAGATGAGCAAAAGGGGGTACTCCAGCCCCCTCCGACCTAGAATTTACAAATGATGAGGTCTAAATCGCGCGAAGAAGACCCAAATGTAAACATGATTCTCAGGAGCAGTATGAAAATGGGAGATGATAAAGGGAAGCAACCAGAAGATAGTGTGTGGGTTTGCAAGGATCCTACAAGGGAACTCAATTTTGACTTAGAATGCATGAAGGAGACATTCATGGAAGCTAAGAAGAGCTTCATGGAGGCCTCCACTTTGGATATTAAGGATCAACTAGAACCAGGGATGGATCCTTCAATGCTCACTACCTTTCTGGAGACATGCATGAAACTGTTGCATGACAGCAAGGTAGTCAAAGGGTTATAGAAACTTATCACTAGGTGCGCAGGGTCAGGAGAACCGCCCATGGTCTGAAAACTTGGAAAGAATGCATTGCCCACAGGAAGGGAAATGAGTTTGACTGCGCAAATAGGCGAGTATGAAATGGATCAATTAATCCTAGATCTGGGTTTGGGTACGAATGTACTACCAAAGCAAACATGGGAACGCATGGGCAAACCTATGTTACAATGGTCCCCTATTAAGTTACGAATGGAAAACCAATAAAAGATTTCGCCCATGGGAAGATTGCAAGGGGTGACAGTCGATATTGAAGATGTGAGCGCGTAGGTGGATTTTGAAGTGATAGAGATTGTCAATGACAACAATCCCTATCCCGCACTACTAGGAATAGACTGGGCCACCGATATGAACGGAGTCATAAATCTAAAGAAGAAAAAAATGACCTTTGAGAAAAGATCACTACGCGTAGTAGTACCACTGGATCCAGCCAAAGGAGTGCGATACACTGAACTAGTGCGCGACGATGAAATGATGACGATCTCAATTGTATCTACAAGATAACTACACAAGGAGAGGATTGGGTGAATCTGACTGCAGATGGAAGGATTTTGGGGGACCGCGAAAGCTCCTTCACTCCAGATTTAAATGAAGAGATAGAGCGATGGTAGAATTGGTTGCACGAAATAACAACGTTGAAATGCAACATGATGATCAGGTCATTGCATTGTGTAACAACAGAGGCAAGGAAGCTATTGACATATAATGGATTGACAAAGGTGGATGAATTTCTGAGAAAATTCAAAAATGCAGTACCAGAACAGTAGCAGTTCGATGCACTGAAGTGGGCACTGTGTGCAACACCCACACAATGGTGGGGTACCCATTAAGGAAATTTCAAGGACTAGCGCGAATGCAGAAGGATGATGCACCTATGGTTTGGAAAACCCAATCTTCAAATGCAAGTTAGTCAATAGGGGCGAAACAACTTGCATGCCCAACTTTCTCGATGGGTACAGAAATATGCTGTAAAACCCATACAAGTGCACACCATCCCTAGAATAAAAAATCATAACAAAGCACAGTAGCAAGAAAGGCAATACGTGCTACCAGTTCTCTGTGACGAAGCCTTCGATAGGGTGTGCAGAATACTGAGCAAGGTTCACCAGGTGAGACGAAATGATTGGGAATTATGTGTGCCAACGGTTCGATGGGCCTACCGAACAATGTGTCAAACCCTAAACATAGAGATGATTCCAAAGGAGCATAATAGAATGGAGATGGTGCTTACTACAAAAAATATAAAAAGGAATCCGCACGTACTAGACCCTGTAGTAGTAATAATGTGCGATGACCAGAAGGAAGAAATCACACATCTACATGAGGCAGAACATATAAGGATTCATGAAGCCATCCAGCAAGGGAACTTTAGACTTCACACACTCGAAAAGGATTGGGTACAATTGAGGAAGAAAATCATTTTGATGGAAACCGAGATCAAAAGGCTGGAAAACGAGATCAGGCAAGCATGTCTCGCTAATAAACCAAGGATGATAAGACAAGATAAAGGTGATCGTGCCACTACGTTAGAAGAATGTCATCGTGAATTTATGAATATGTTACCATGGCTACAAATGCACCTCACCAAACACAATAACCAGGCGAACACACTACATACAATAGAACACACAGTGCTGACAGTCATGCAGACGATTAAGGCGTTTTCGCAGGATATGCTGGAAGGTGAGTTGAAGTCTCGCACAGGTGGTGCAACCATCTGACTAGCTGTAGGAGGCATAGTCTCAGCACTCTATACAGTTGAAATAGAGTGCAGGACTCTTAAAAAGTCTGTTTGGGGGTTGCATGATGAGGAAGGTGCACACAGAAACAACATGGCAAAAGGGCTGCACCCGTGCACGAGGGGTTGTGCTGCCGCAAAGGTAGACCAGGAAGTAACCACTGGCATCATTGTTCATGACGAGATGTACAATTTAAGGCAAAAGGGAGTAGGTGGTAGACATTTAAGATATTAATTAAGGATGAGATTTGGAACGATCTGCCGCCAAGAAAGCATTAATGACTCAGAAGTGGGGGCAACAGTAGAATTCAAATTCAAAAGATGCTATAAAACTCCAAGGGCTAGCCATGAGACAAAACTTATTCATTTGGGTTTTGAGCTACTACGAAGAGCACAGAGTGATGAGTGCCAACCGATATTTAATCCCCCAAGTTCGTGAATAACCACAAACTGTTCGAACAAGATGACAACTACTAGGAGAGGTGTGGGTTTTACAGAGAGTACCACCGAGGAAGCCGCGCAAAACCCTACGGTGCAGGTTGGGGATGCACCGGAAATTCTGAAATCTCCTTAGACACAGAGGCCCAAGAAGGATAAACGGGCAAGGGGACCAATCCACATGTCCCCGCGAAACCCATGGTTTGGTAAACTTTCCATGGAATAAAAGGACAAGGTTGTCATCATTGAGACAGACGATGAGGAGGAGGACCTATTGGCTCTCATAGATGAGATAGAGGTAGATGAAGAAATGGAAGAAGACATCCAGCCAGTGTGCACTGCAAAAAAATTGCCCGAGTACGTTCCTATGTGGAAAGGGAAAGCTAAGGTCCCCAAGGATTTGGGTGTCGTTAAGAGCGCCCTCCAAACCCCACTCCTCCCAAATGGAATTCTCTTTGAGGGCTCGGAAGACTAGGACCTCGTGGACAGTGAGAATTTCTCGCATTTAGAAATTGAGAACCTCATGAAATAGAGCGAGGAGGGGTCAATTAAAACGTTAGAGCTGCATCAATGGATGTATGGTGTGGAGAAGGCCGGACTACACCTACTATGGATTCCGCACTTTCACTGTGCACCTATCACAATCTTCGTCATCAGGCAGCTGCTTTGCCTGGTGCACGATGTGTACTTATAGTTGGAGGAGCCTATTCCCATCATGGCGGAGCTTATCCATAGGATTTCCCGGCTTCCTTGTAAGGAAAAGGACCCCACGGAGATAGCTAGCAAAAGCGGAAATTTGGTGCTTGTAGAGGCCATGAAGAAGAAGTACAAATTGGAAAGTAAGAAGAGGAGCTACGCAATTAGTAGAATTAAAGATAAAGGGGTACACGTAGCCACCCAACTCCTAGCCTAGAAGGTGATGAGAAAATTCCACAGAGACGAGGTACCAGCACCAGTAGTAACGCTGGCAGAATAATGTGCGGAGGGGTTCCAATTAAACTAGGTCGAGTTCCTTTGCAAAGAATTCCTAATTAACTGCAAGGAAGCTCAAGAGCAGGGCAAGACCTTCCACTACGCATGGTTGCTTTTGTTTATTTTATTGGTAATAGGGCAACTACCTGAGGACAGTCAATTCCCTCATATTGAATAGGACTTGCCAGAGGCTGGAAAATATGTGTCGCTCTGGGCTACGAAAGACACCATGTGTATCCACGAGACTAAAATCTTTTGGGTTCTCATGGAGGCGAGAATCCAGATGTGGATTAATAGGAGGCTGTGCCTATCCCCCATAGTGTACAACAATCTGTAGAGCTTTGCAGACTTCAACGAAGATATGCATAATGTGTATATCAAGGTGTGTAAGGATCGAGTGCAGAACTAGACCAAGCTTCCTTTCATCGCAATTGATGATGCCATCTTCTCCGTGTTCAAATCATGGCCTCTCGAATGGCGCACACCAGGTCTGGTGGAGCACGATAGAGCAGTGGCACAAAAGCAGAAGGATTCCACCAAGTTGCGTATCAACCAATTGGTCCAACAGAAGTGCAACAAACATTTGTCCATAGAAGTAAGGGTTGCCTGCAAGGCAGCAAAGGCAGTCGTAGAGTAGGCAACAAACACCGAAAAAGCAGTAGCAACATAGGCAACAGGGGCCACCATGATGCAGGAGGAAGGGGGCCCAAACTTGTCCATAGGACAAGGAGTAGAGGACACAGCAGAAGGCGTGGACCCGAGCACAACATATACACAGCTGAAACGGCTGCACATTTCAAAAATATCAGGCCCACAAAAGAAGGTCAAGGCTTCCAAATTGGACATTGAACCAATTACATTGACAGAGGGTGACCTCTATGACATCAGCAACATAGTTTGCAAGGTCACTAAGGAAGAGCTCTAGGAAGCTATGGCAGAACAACAAAATGTGTTGGGGTCCCTAAGGGCGCAGCTGCAGGAACTTTAGGTGCGGACCCCATAGGAAGGAATAGTAGTTGCCTACGGTGCCGCAAGTACATCAGTAGTGGAGCTGCTACTGCATGCAAGAATGGTCAACACCATTGTGCTACCAGAAGGAGCACTATTAGCAGAGAGTGAGGAGGCCAGAGCCATGGTGGACTAGATCAAGGGACTTGGCCTAAATTTGGTTGCCTTTCTGCAGGACACATTATACTAGTTGTAGGATGGAATAACAACAAAGCTACAAGCCTGGGAAGGCCGCATGATCCAGATATTGAGTGAGTAGAAGATCAACATTGAATAGCTTAGCTTGTAGCATGATGAGCTAGTGTCACAGAATCTGCAGATCACACAAACAGTGGATGAAGCATGCTAGCACGTTCCAGATTTATCCATCGCCGCAGACCTACCAACCAAGATGCAGATCCATTGTCTGGCAAGTGGAGTCTGAAGCACGCACAAGGAAACAACCTGAGTGTAGCTAGAGTTGAACCTACATATTGCTGAGTTGCAGATGAAGGCGCGGGCTTCCATTCCTCCGGAAGTTAAAGAACAACACGTTAGCATGATTCAAATAGGATTGGAAGAAATTGGAAGGGTGGTGCAGGACTGCACTGATATACTGGACCAAGCATTCGATGTCCTCACATCCTTGCAAGAGGACCCCAACATACAATGCCTGGAAATAGAGGCACGTGAACTACAGCAGCAGTATGACAATGTCAGGGGAACGACACAAACAGTCATCCTCACCCAATGGCTGGCTAATATGCAGTAGGAAAGGGCACTAAAGGAGCAGGTGGATGTTGTGAGATAGAAAGAAGGCCTTCTTAAAGCATGCATCCAACCTTGGATTGATGAGGCCTTCACCATTACGGCCGCGATTGAGGGAAAGCTCGCACAGATGCAGGGACTATATGTGCTAAGACAGATAGCTGAGCCTCACAAAGAAGCAACGGAAGAGTACATACAGCAAATCCAGAAAATAGTAAAACAGTGTGTCGTGGACCTTCAGGCAGTACGGGAATAGTTGGAGGGGCTCCATGCCAAGATCGCCACACCAGTAGAGTGACTCGGGACAAGTCATGATGATTGTATTCGGGACAAGTCATGATGATTGTGTTTGGGGCCTATTGGGCATGGAATCCACCCACAACATGTTTTGGGGCTCAAAGCCCAAGTTTTGGTCAAAAGTTTTGTAAGAATCCGTGAATTGCGGGCGCAGATCATGAAGTAGAGGTTAATTCATAGGGTTCTCCACCCTAAATTAATGTAATGTAATGTAAAGTCATGTCAGCCTACCCATGGTTCGCAGACCATGGGATTGTATAAATAGAGCAAGGCTCCAAGTTGTAAAGAAAGTAGATGATAGAGTGAGTAGAGAAGGAATGGTTCGAGCTTAGAGTAGGATTCTAAGTGTATTGGGTTGTAGTAGTAGGAAGAGGCTCTGTAGCTGAGTGCCTAGAGGCCTGGTAGAGTCCACATTTGAGTGCCTGGACTCCTGTATCTAAGTGTGTAGGGTGGTGTTGAGTCTGTAATCGGGATTGAAGACTAATAAAGAGAAGTTGATTCTTATTTTGGTGTATTTTCTATGCATTATCTTCTTTATGTTTGTATTAGTTTATGTATCGAGCACACTGATATGATTGTTGAATATGCTATAATAACCATAAATCTTACACACACAAGTTAATTAGCAAGGAACTTGGGTATTATATGGGTCATGCCCCAAGTAGGGTTGCGTGGAAACAACAACATGGGTTGCAAGGGATTAACAAGTGCGCGTAGCAATGGGTCAAATCGTGAACCTCCAGAAGCCCATCAGACATCCCCAAGGTGCGGAAACCTGGTTCTAGCACCCTCCCATACTACTTCGGTTGAGACCTCAGTCCGTGCTTTGTGGATTGTTGCCGAAAGGGCCAGTAGTACCGAGATTTTCTTGGCTAAATCACCTCTGAACATGGGTCATGCCCATACAAGCCAACAATAATGGCTCTTAAGGTACCAACAGCACAATTCACGAAGTGTTAATAACGAATTGAAGTTGAACTCCCATGAAGTCACCCGATCGAAAGTCAACGATAATAACTTGTCTTCGAGTGCGAAGAACTTTCCATTAGGTCATGCAAGCTCTAAGGTTCTGGAAAGGAGTCTCTTGGCCAACTTTTTGGATAATGAGGTGAATTCAACAGGAAGTGACCTTATTGAAGGAGGGCCATGATGTATCCCACATCATCGACACGAGACAAGGGATGTAACAATTATGAGATGATATAGAGAATCAGGAATGAGTGTAAACTGCAGAAGGATTAACTCTTGAACATATCGGTGACACGACTCCAGAGCTTGGAAGCTTTTGGATCCATAGGATCGAAGGTCATGATGTCATGGAAGAGATTAGATGGAAAGGCAAAAATGGTGGCCCAAACCCAAGAAGGTGAATGATGAAGTGGGGATATCCCAACCTGACACGAAGCAGAAGAGTGTCATGTTCAAGAGTGACAAGTTGTCAACACAACTTGGTAAAAATTTTCCATTTTCCCCCACCATTTCTGGCAAGTACCCAATTATGTTTTATGAAAAGCTTGAAAGGGATAGCATATGCTTGTAGTTTAAGTCCATCCTTTGGATGAATCTAACCTAGTAAGATTAATGAGCAATAGGAAGGAAAATCTCGTGTCTGTCATGGTGACGAATCCGATATCATTTAAAGTTTAACGAGTTCGACAAAGGGAAAACTCGGTATCTTTTTCATGTTTAGAGAGTTTGAAAAAGAAAAAACCAAAAAGTCCCTTTTCGTATAGTTGTATCTCGAGCCTTAAAAGGTAGAAAACAATACTTGAGAGAACCTCTTGACCATGTTAGCCAAGGAGTACATTTTTTGTAAATGGTTTATCCCAGCCCGAAAAAGGGGTAAACGTATACTAGGTAAACGAAATTTCCCAACCTTTAACGAGTTCAAAACAACAAGAGATTGACAATATTTGCATGTTTTAAGAGTCGAAAAAGAGCTCAAATCAGCCCCCCTATTTTTATTCTCTTTAATGAGTCAAAAAATGAAAAATACTTGGTGATCTTTTCATTTGAGTTTTTACGAGTCGCGAAAAGAGCTTAGACATGACTCTAGTGCCATCATCAGCAAACCATCACCTGCCATTGCACAAGGCATGAACGTATTATCCATTTCTAAGGTAACATAGTGGAAAAATTGCTTTTAAAACCCTAAAACATAATGAAAAGTTACAAAAAGGGAAAAAGCAAAACAATTTTTTTCACTATTTACCTCTTTTACCTCATTTGGAGCAATTTTCACCCACTTGTGCCCTAAATCTTCAAGAACAAATTGTAGCAGATCCAGGAGGCCGATCGATGAACCATCTATTGTAGGTAAGAGCTAAGGCCCTAAGCTTTGTTTTCATACCTATTTTTCATGCATTTAACCATTTTTTCAAGATGTTTTAGGGTTTTTTTTGCAAAAAACAAAAAAAAAATCACCCTCGGTCGGCATGCAATCCAGGCATGGGATCACGTCGATCGAGGGTTTCAGACACAAGCACTTTTGTCATTGACATAGTTGTTTTTAAAATAGTTGTGCCAATATCGAGAGATGATTTTTTTCAATTTTCCACCCAATTTAATTGCTCTAAATCCAAAATTTCTTAGTCAAAAATTGATGTTAAGGTAAATGTGTGGTGTTTGCAAGCAAATAATAGTTGGAAAGATGGTGATCGAATGGAAGGAACACGAGCACGAAGGAATAGATTCATTGGCATTGGAAGATCCAAGCTATCTGGATGTACTCAGGAACTATGGGCTCTTCAAATTATTTTTCATACCGGGCCTTCGGGCTCAACTTGATATACTACAATACTTAATCTATCTATGGGACATTGGATGGGAAGTATTTGTGATTCTTTATCAAGAGCTAGAGCTATAGGCTTCAGACATTTGCTTCATTACTAGATTGTCCCGTAGAGGGAACCAGTCCAATTGTATGGAGGCAGACCCATTGGGGCGAGTGTGAACACGCTCCTTTCAGAACACTTTCCAATAGCTCTGAAATCTAAAAGCAGTAAGGTTGACATCATGACCATAGGCAAACTTGTAATGAAGGTGCTACTCTTGACCATTAATAGAGTTGTTGGGGCTTAAGAATTACATGAATCCAACAAATCTAAGTTCCAGTATGCCATAGAGTGCACAACACCCATTGTATTCAACTAGGCGAAAGCCATGAAAGTGAATATGAAATGCCAATTATCCAAATGCAAGGAAGGAAACTTGAGGCAATTTGTATATGGTTCCGTTCTGGTGACTTTCTTCTTGGAACAGATCCCACTGTTCCACTATCAGCTGGCAGAGGTAAATCCCCCAATGCCATGAGATCCATGGATGGTTCGATGGAGTGAACTGATTCCTAGAACTAGGGGGGCAACAAATGTCATACAAGACCACTTTATTTGCATGGTTGATGCATCAGCTGATTGTGGTAGAGGATTGGCCATATAGTGGGATTGACTTCTATGGTGATCTGACATGTCGCCCCTAGAGGGGGAGGATTTTGATGATGGAGGTTAGCAAAACAATCTTTACTTTTTAATTTTTTTTCATTTTGGAGATACATGCATTCATGACATTTTGATTTTGTAATTACAGATGGGGGACCAGAGTGACCAGTTGGTATGTCCCTGATCACTAGACATGTTGCTCGACAATTTGAGATTGCTCCTTATCAGGAAGAAGCCAACAATGAGGAGGAGATTGCGTAGAATCTCGATAACCTGACCAAAGGCATCCCAGAGTATGTCCAAATGGAGGACATTCCACGCCGTTATCAGCGGCACATAGTGGGAGTGTAGGATCGGATCCATCAATTATTGACTCACATAGTATGAGTAGTAACATGCTATCATGAGCACAATGTTAGGTAGTCCATAGTTTTAGCATTTAGAGTTTTGAGGCCTGCAAACGACGGATGTACTTTGAACACATATATTATTTTTTGGGTTTTGATGTATGGCACTCAAACATTATCAACATATATATATATGCTACATTTCTTCTTTACTATGATATAATGTTTTGTTTTTCACATATTGCGTAAATGCCTGTCTAACACATAATTAGCCAATGGCTCTATAATGTATTCATGTGCCTAGGAATGTGATCATATGTGAAATAATCAAAATTTCTTTCCAGTAGACAAATACGCAAATACATTCTCAATATTTGAGGGTTTCTGATAGAATATTTCCCATTGAGCTAAAGAACAAGAAGTTGTGAATCAAGGTTAACAACCATTTCTCAAATGTCAAGAGCAATGGCCTCTAAGAAGAGTTCGATAACTACAGGATATTCATCAATGTTATTATTTGTTTGACCCAAAAAAATACCTTGAAGATCAACCAACTCATCATGAGGGTCATAAATAGCCCATGCCATAGATGATAGATTTTGGGTACTATGGCAAGCAACATCAGCAAAACCGATGTAAGGAGTCACAGACATTTGCAAAGCAGGTGAAGACATAATAAGCAAAAAAGTTGCTTGAAAAACAAACTAAACCAAACTGCAC
The DNA here is from genome assembly GCA_000404065.3 of Pinus taeda. Taxonomy (NCBI): domain Eukaryota; kingdom Viridiplantae; phylum Streptophyta; class Pinopsida; order Pinales; family Pinaceae; genus Pinus; species Pinus taeda. Next base: position 84,770 of record APFE030890551.1, on the reverse strand, counting down.
AAAAATGAATAACACACTTATGTACAAGAGTGTTACACTGAAATTTGTCACCATGACTATCTGCAGTTAATATGGCTCCATCAAAAGTCATATTATCCTCCTTGTCAAGCCTTATACCTCTGCTCTTCATGTCAAACTTCAAAAAAGAGAGAAAGTCATAAAAAATCATGTTTATCTCTGGGTACGCAGGTTCTCTCTACCTTGCCTGCGTGTACGCATCCCAAGCTCATTGTACCTGCGTATTAGTATGCTCTGTAAGTCAAGGGATGGGTGCGTACTCCTGTAAAGGTCAAAAGGCGCGAGTTTCATCTTAAAAAATTTACTTGTGGTCACTTCTAGAGCTTTCTAGAAGAGTGTTTAACGTGTATTGAGCACCTCCAGATGGTTCATGCATCCCTATGATAGAGGAACTTATCCCATCAAGAGAGGAGCTACCCCATCCAAAAGAGGGAGTATCCCATTGATGTTGGACCTGAATAACTTCCTCTAGAACACTATAAATACATGCATTGGGCCAAAGGAGGAGAGGTTGAAAGTTGAACATTCCAAAGGGTAGATGCTGCTGGAATTAGGACTTCCTTGTAGAAGCTTGTGAGGAGAGATTACCATCCTTTCTTGTTTCATTTGGAAGTGGGTGAGCTTGTCAAAGTAGAGGAAAACTCTTGCTGGACCCTGGGAGGAACTTGCACAACACCAAGGCTCAGGTTGTAATGGTTTCTTTTGTTTCCTTAATACAAATAAGTCCATTCTTCTCAATGATTTGTTGTTAATGAATTGTTTCATATACTCCTTGGTCTATATGTTGAATATGTTTTGTTTTATGAGATATTCAGGTGTTATGTAATTGTTTGATTGTTGGTGTATGCAGGTTTCGAAGTGAAGGAGGAGCTCATCTGGATCGACGAGGCTAGACTACTGCAACAACGTTGGACTTTAGGTAGGATCGAAAAACACTTGGTTTCTCATACGATTATGCATGTTTAGAGAAGGATTGCTCTTAATTATCTTGTATGTCACTAGAGAGTCTTAGGTTCCTAGGGAGGTTAGTTTTGTCAGCAAAAATAACTCTTTCCGCATGACACTAACATATCAACTTGGTGTTGTGTAATATCCCCAACAACAAAATAATCAACCGATCTTAAACATCTAGGTGTTCTAGTTAAAAATAATTGCAATCAGAACGTTAAACACAACGGGATATTAAAATGCAACCTTTATTTATATTAATAACTGAAGAAAATGGTACATGCCTAAACAATAAATTTCAAGCCCCTATAATGGCATGCATGGCTGCTTATCAAACAAGAAGACAAATGCATTGAACCACAATCGTGGACCGTGGATGGATCCACTAGACAAAATAACACCCACGAGGTTTTCATCCTTAGGATCAAAATGGAACTGGCCACACCAAGTTCTCAAGTTAAAAACAACAAGATAAATAAACCTAAATGATCCAAATGGTTAGCTTCTATCCCTTTATGGGCTTGACGGACTCTCTAAAGACCCTATTTTATTATTTTCCCTTGAAAACCGAAGGCAAATACCATGGGGAAATTCCATGGTAAATACCATGGACAACTTCCATACATTTTGAACATATCAAGAAAGGGAATACTACAAATCCTCCCACCCAAAGATTGCTTGCCCTCAAGAAATTCACTGTTATCCACAATAGAAGAATTGATACTATGATCCCATACAACCCAGTGTGTTATTCCATACCTCCATGCTACATGACCATGAATGGATCCTTCGATACCTGGATCCAAAATGATCCTCTGAACAATCCTTCCCTTCATAGATTCATTTGGATCCCAAACAATCCTCTTGCCAATCCTGACCCCAATGGATTCTCCTATATCCCAATGCCACCTAAGTCCTGGGACTTGTGGGTTATGGTAACATCTCAACCCTCCATTACTGCCTGTGCCAAAGGGCCCAAGCTACAATATTCCCTTGGCTGTGAGTGTCCTCCTAGGAATCAACCCATCAATAGAGTACCAAGTCATAATTTATCGCCAATCCATGCCTTAGGAAGTTTGAATACCTATAAATCTACTATGTTGATGTTGTTAATTCTCAACTCATGTTGCTCCACTCAGTCACTCAACATGATGCATTTGGAGAACTGTGCCTTGCTCTTCCCAATGTATAAGGGGGGTTGGTAGTGTTGCAAGCCTTATCTATGTACTCCTGTAGAGGGCTACTTTAGAACTCCCAATTGTACTCTTCTTGCTGTCTTGTGAGGGACTTGAGTCGTTCCTCAACACTAGACAACTAGGGAATTGATTCAGCATATGCCCTTATGAGCTCCAAATTTTTTCTATTCTCTTGTAAGACAACGTCTCGGACTATTTAGACTCTCTGCTTCAACATCATAAGATTTGTCTTGAAATGCATGATCCTTTCCCAAAAGTCTTATACTAGAAATTCTCGTGTCGTGTTGAATGTCTCTGTATTTGTCTGCATCAGATTCCCTATGACCAGAGCCTCAACCTGAACCTTTGACCAACCCTCTAGGAATGGTTCATTTTATGCATTATGTCTATCATGTCGCTCCTCATGATCTTGCTCATAATGTTGGTTCACTATTGTTGGTTCCTCACTCAAATTTCCCTAGCCCCCTCCATATGTGAAGACAATATGTTATCCATCCTCTCCAACTGTCAAACATAGATGCACTGGTGGATTGACATCTATACTTAACTATTCATATTCTTTATGGACATCCCCCTAGAGACCTATGGACTTAGTTCTATAGGAATATACCTTATCAATACTATTAGGTAGTATTTACTCATGCACTTCCAATTACTTGTATAAATTCAGCTTTGAATCTCTGGTTTAATGCATTATTTGGATGGTTTCTTGACCCCTTTCCTAAATGCATGACGATGTCGTAGTAGTGTTTGGCCCTCACAATTCACCACCAAACGCACCAGCTCTGACTCTGGCTCTAATAATAGATCTGGCTAAAGATTAATGTTTTGGCTCTAGATCTTAACAATAGATCAATTTGATCCTCAACAATAAATCAACAATAAATCTTGGTATGCAAGGAAAATAGTAAACCTCAGAACACTTGAAAATAATTATATGAAAAAAAGGCACTAACTAGGGTGATATCGTGTACCACCGAAGATGGGAAATGTGGACTACGATGAGAATAAATACCATTGAAGTTCCTTGCATAATACCCTTAGGCTGGTAGGATGCAGGGCTCTAATACTACTGTAATATCCCGAACAATGAAATAATCAACCAATCTGGCACATCTAGGCGTTCTAGTTAAAACTAGTTGCAGTCAAAACAATGAACACAATGGGATATGAAAATGAAACCTTTATTTATATTAATAACTGAAGAAAATGGTACATACCTATGCAATAAATTTCAAGCCCCTACAATGGCATGTGCGATTACTTATCAAACGAGAAGACAAATGCGTTGAAGCACAATCATGGGCCCTAGATGGATCCACTAGACAAAATAACACCCACGAGGTTTTTGTCCTTGTGATTAAACTGGAACTGGCCACACCAAGCTCTCAAGTAAAACACATCAAGATAAATAAACCCGAATGATCCAAATGTTTAGCTTCTATCCAATTTTATAGGTTTGATGGACCTTCTAAAGACCCTATTTTATTATTTTCCTCGAAAAATGAAGGCAAATACCATGGGCTGATACCATAGGAAAATACCATGGTAAATACCATAGAAAGATTTTGTCCATTTTGACCAGATCAAGAAAGAGAATATTACATGATGGTCTTTATGTTGATCTCTGCTATGATACCATGTTAAATTTCCATAAAACTACGCAACTACTTAGTGAATAACTAAAATAAAGGAAACCAATACTGAAACCAAATTTACTTTCACCAACATACAGAGTTTATTAATTGATAACCAATGGTATATAAACACAAAGATAAAAACACAATCACAAAAATTGACACACTTGATTTCTCAGGAAGCCCAACTTGGAAAACCTACTTCTTTTTTGTAGTATTTTAATGATAGAGCTTGAGCAATTAATTCTCTTACAAGGAAACCTGTCACACTGAGAACACACTTGTTGTCTTGCTAAACTATCTTGGACTCACCTTGGAAACACCTGATCCCCTGATCTTACTTCCTTGCTCAACTCCTAGCCCTATTTCCTTACGCACTAGGCCTCCTGTTTCCTAGTGCAATAGTGGCCCTATTTCCTAGCATAGATTTGCCTCCTATTTCTTAGCGCAAATCTGCCCTATTTTTTAACACAAGAAAGCCTCCTCAATACTGTGCACTAGCTCCTCCAAGATACGCACTCATAAGCAAAGATGATCTCACTCAAACTTGTGCACTCAACAACCAATAATACTTGTGCCTTTGTCCTTCTTCTATAGATTTGATCCATGCTAAATTAGGCAAGTACAAATTTAGAACTTGAGTTGTGATTAACAAAGTTAATTGAGGGTGAACTGGTTCTCTCTCCAATCATCATTGGAGTTATAATTCATCTTTCCTTCTATCAATAACTGAAGTCCCAACTCATCCTAAACTAAATTCGTAACTACCACTTGATCCTGTAGTCAAACTAAAGAAGGGTCCACATAACTAATCCTCCAACACTATGCATGAACTTGTGAGGATTATTCCCGCAAACTAGAAATAATCTCACCATCACCATGAACTCACTCCATGGTCAAAGAAGAACAACTCGTAGTCTTTCTACCTAAGGCACAAGCTAGAGAAGACCTTCCACTCTACAATTTTCAACACACTGGAGTTGGTCCTTCTGCTATATTTGGTGCAATCGCCTTGTTCGTCGCTATTTTAGTGAAAACAAAATACATAGAAACCTTCACCAAACTGCTATCCTAATGAAAATCACGAGACTTCAGAGACTACCATTTGTCCTAGTACTTGCCACATGTCACTTGTCACTTGTCTAGTTGGCCGCCGAGAGATGAAAATGGGTGTTGTTATCACTCAGGTTTTCCCAGAAGTTGTAAGAAGGGGAAAGGAGGCCGAGGTAACCATAAACCAATCTTTTAGATACAGATTCTAGCCAATCTGCATCCAGAGAGGGCTCTCTCTTTAAGTTTTAGCTTTGTTTTTTAAAGATATTAGGCTAGTTGTGAAGTTTAGGAGTTTGTTTAAGTTTGGGTGGTGAGATTCAACAGTAGAGGGGTAGGACTGGCTAGTTTAGGCCATTGGGCTAATGGAGTCAAGGAAGATGGCTTAACTGGACTTGGTTTCTTAACAAAAGATGGTTTTACAGAGCAAGATGGTCAAACAAGGAATAAATAAAGATTTGAAATAAATGGAATGGTTTCAAAATGGGTGAAGAGCAGTTAAAAATTCTTCAACCTATTTGAAAAAGGGAACTTGAATTGATTACTAATAAAGAGTAGTTAATTATTCTTTAAGTAATAATCAAAGTGAAAGAAATAGAAAACAAGAGCAGTCAAGGTTTCACTGTTTATTCTAATTCAGAAGAAAACATAGAGAATAATTAACTTTTGAAGACATAGTACAATCAAGCATATTCTGAATTACTCCTTTTTGTTTATCATTCAGATATGAACATAGATAATATAAGAAACAAAGAAAACTTTAAAACACAAGGTATAGATGACTTATTGATCCGGTGTTTGATTCAAGAAATCTGTGGAAAGTCCTTTGCCTCAATTCTTTATCTAGCAAGCCATACAAAAATTTGATCCAATTAGCACTTTATTCCAAAAAACCAATATTACAACAATGTATATGAATCCACACAAAATACTGCAAATGAAAAAGCATTTATACTAATTGTAAACTGAAATATCTTGAAAAAATATCAAGATTAGTTTCACAAATATCTCTAACTGTTTACATTAATAGAACTTAAATAAAGGACATTCAAAACTAATGAATCTATTTGGCACTATTTCTATGGATTTATGGTGACAAACAAGAGAAAGTTGAATTTGATAACAACTCTTAGTTGATGATGAGGCATCCTAGTCACTAATTTCATCATTCCTTTGTGCATTCTGCCCTAGAAATTCTGCAAACTTAGGGTCCAAGGATATGGTTATATATCTCAATTTGTGATAGACATGTAAAAAGTAAAAGACATTTTTGTAGATAAGACTGTTTTTGAAGTAAGCATCTCTCAGTTTCCCAAAATTCATCTCCAGCTCTTCACAATATTCTCTGCAAAAAGATGTCAAAAACAGGACTTTGCACAAACGAAAAATAGGCTGTGAAGACATGCACTTATCTCCCTCTTGGTAATACCTGTCTAAAACGTGAGGTAGGTTTTAGTATCTTGGCCTTTTAGGACCAAAAACCTCTTCCCATTTCTTGAAATACTTCTTGGATTAGCCACAACAGTTTCTGCAAAACTATGCCTTAAACAGGAAATTTTTGAAGAATGTACCATTTTTGCTCTAATTTTATTTTTTAACCTTAAACCTCTTTTGACTGTTTTTCACTTTTACTTTGGATAAACTTCATTGTAGTTGGTGAAAGTGTTTTCATCTTGGTTTAATCCTCAATGTCTTCATGTCTACTTTTATTGTTTACTGTTTACTTTTTACTTTTATCGCTCTGTTTTTCATTTGTCTTCACTTTGTCATGAACTTGTATGTTCTGTTTTGTAGCTGTCTTCCCTGCTATTTATCTTCATGCTAGTTGATGTACTTGACTTGGTCTTCAATCTGATACTCTTTAACCCTGATACACTTTGACTGTTCTTTACTGTGTATTTTTACCTTCGATTTCTATTTGAATATACCTGATAACAATCTTGGAATAAATAGGTCTTATGACTAGTATTAAAACTATTTATCCAAGGATGTGGTCTTCTGATCACGTGTAAAACAAAAAATATTGTTAAGAAAGCATTATTTTGCAGGGGAGATCGAAAAGGTTTCATTTGAGCTTGAGAGGTCTTTGGAGTGAGTCTAGAATACTTTTCGGGAGGTAAACCGTGCTTGAATCGGTTAACAGAGGGTTCAGGTGGCGCAATTGGGTTACATAGGGTTTTACTGCATAATCAGGTGAAAACGAGAAAAACTAGGATTTTTGTGTTTAAACGGGTAAATGGTTGGTATTGGTAGGTGAAAGGATGAATGATGAGACATTTTGTCATTTAGTAGAAGGTGGCAAGTAGTTTGTATCACACCGCTTTTGAGGTTGGGCGGTTTTGGGCCAGGGGCAAGCGAGCATATGGACTGTGTGATCCGGATTTAAACAGGAACGGAATACAATACAGAGATAACCATATACACAAATATGCAGCGGAAATAATGCTTCATTTCATTAATGGAAAATACCGAAATATGCTTACAACCAGAATTGGGAATAAACCAACTAGGGTGATGGTAGCTTATCTCTGAGAAGAGATGTGCGGCTACATGCCTCTGAACTGTTCCAAAACTGTGTTAAAATGATGCTCGAAGGCCTATTTATTGTTGAGAAACAATGCAAAACCCTTCACATTCCAAAACCTAGCCCTAGAAGATGAAACGCCAAATTGTGGGCCCCGTTTTGGGTAAATTGGTACATCAATTTCCCGCAGTCGTAACTTTGGCATACGATCTCCGTTTGATGCATATGATAGCTCGTTAGAAAGATCTATCCAAGAATACCACTTTGGGAAGGGCAACATCAGTCCATGGACCCATTTTGCCCCCAGATTTCCCAAAAAAACATCATTTAGGGCCTCAAAACGGCTCCGGAAGTTCAGGACCCGAAAAACTGCTAAAAATAGTAAACTGTGCTACAATTTAGGAAACTGAAAAAGCTGAAAGAGACAATTGTGGGGGTCCAAATGGGATAAGTGGGTGGCCACCAACATCCACCTGGATCACTGTGCGACGTGTGGTGGAGGTACGGGCGGAAAACTGCCTGGTGATTGCGAGTTAAAGTGTGGTCACCAGGGGGGCGCGATATCTTCGTCGACCGTTGGATGAAAAAGGAGTGATCGGACGGTGGACGGGAATTGGAGATGGAAGAACTTTATTTGTGGTGGGCCCGATGTAATTAACAATGTTTTAATCATATCGAGGTCAATACGATTGGTCGGGGGTTGTTATTAATTAACCTAGAGGGTTAATTAATCCCATATAGTGCGGTGGTGATGCAGGAGCATCAAGCCCGTTTTCATTTGTAAATATAGAATAAAGAAGGGGTGTGGTAATTTTAGATATTTTGTTGTAAATATTCGTTTATTTAAGCAAAATAATATGAGTGAATAGTTAGAAAAAGAATGAGGATAGAATTTCTATGTTTTTTCGAGTCAAAATTAGGATAAAGATAGGGAATAAAGCTTCCAGCTTTATATCATTGTGTAAAAAGGGAAAAATCATACTTTTTATAAGAGATAAGGCCTGATCTATGTATCCATTATTATTATAAATAAAAGTGGCAGCAAGCTCTCAGCTCATCAGAGAAAGGAGAGGCGATACAATGTTGTTTTGAAAACTCTTCCTCTCATGTAATGAAGTGGAATGATATTGTTGATTTATATATATTTAAAATCACTGTACAGTTTAAAGAATCTCTGTAGTTCAATTGGGCGTAACTGTTTGTAATCGATAGAGATAAGATGCGTATGGAAAGAGTGGGCGCAGTTGAGTCTTATGTGATATAATAACATAATAACCCGTGCGTAGTGGTTTGGACAGTGGCGTATAATTTCAAAACTCGAGCTATTTCCAGTTCCAAAATTGTCCATCTTCAATATGGTATCCGCGTGGTAGATTTTGTTATTCATTTGGTGATACATGCATGGCCGTATATGCATCCTTCCAGAAGTTTATAGCGATGGCTTACAACATTGTTTGGAAAGTTGAGGGTGGACAGTGGATCCATATAGTGCGCAGGGTGTGTGTTAAGACAACGTTGGGACAGTGATGGTATAGGTACTGCGTGTGTAGAGTTTTCTGCGTGTGGAGAGGGTTGCCGGTGGCATATATGTATGCCTACATATTAAACCTGTAGGCGTATTCCTCAACACGGTTAATTGTTGGTATTGTTATAATATTACAGGTTGAGAATTGTGGAGCGGGTTTAAACTGTTATGCGCACAACTAGATATGCGTTATTCTATTATTAAGAATTGTGGTGTGTATTCCAATGGCCATGTGCGGAATGTTTATAAATTGGTGACTTCTTTATTATAAGTTTTCCTTCATTGCTGTGGGTAGATTTTGACATGGATATCCATCATTGCTGTGCGCCTTGTTGTATGGCAGCGAAACCCATATTTAAATTGATTTGAATTGATTTCAATTGTCTGGTAATGAAGTTTTATTTAGAGTTTCTGGAGATGCATGATTGGCATAACAAAGTATTGAAGATCTTGGTTTATGCGGGTTTGCCCTGCATCAAGTGGTATCAAAGCGGGAACAACTTTCTTTGAAGGTTCAAGTGTTTTTTTGTTGTTAATTGCATGTGATGATTTTTGGGACTGATAAGTATTGATCTACAGGAATAGTGAAGAAATCTCAGCGGGAAGAAGGAGAAGTGAATGTGGCAGAACCTAAAGATTCAACAGAGGTTGAATAAAGTTGCAGATGGGAGAAGCCTACAGGAGCAGTGGAGGATGCTCAAAA
>APFE030890551.1:14433-75149 GCA_000404065.3 Pinus taeda | reverse complement strand
GGACCAATGATTACCAAAAGACCAGATCCGGAGGGAAGGATTGGTGAGGTAAGTGGCAGCAAAAGAGTTTGCTGTGGCAGAGGCTTCATGCAACGCATAGGTGAAGAACTTTTGGCGAAGGAGAAGACTACTAAAAGTCATAAAGGAGAAAGCAGAGGTTCAAAAAGAAGCCGCAGAGATGAGATGACTACAGGAGTTCGAGAAAGAAAGATTGCAGAAACGAAGGCACAGTTAGAGGCACTGGAAGAACGGCTGCAGGAGCAGGAAAAGCAGAAAGGAAAATGGATCTTTCCACTGAAGGGTAAGAGAGTGATTTGGCGACAATTGTAGAGGAGGTTGAGGCAAATTCTGATTGCGTTGGTGAGAAAGGGACTTAGAATTCTTGTGCCAGAGATGAAATTTGAAAATCCCACATGCAGATTGGTTCAAAGGAAACTGTTGAAGGAAGCAGCGAGGACTAAAAAGACTTACAGTTTAAAAACTTACGAGTTGTGTATGTTTGCAGGTGATGTGATTATAGGTGTTGAGGAGGATGTTCCATCTTATGAAATTGTTACAACAAAAGAGGAAGTTCTTGTGGAAGTGAATCAGTCTGAAGCACAGATAAAGGAAGTAACCGTTGATACTGAAAGTTTATGTGTGAATGCAGGTGATGATGATATGCTTTAGCGATGCTACAGAGAAATTGCATTGTTAGAATACTGGTTGGAGAATCCACAGTATGACAGGGAGATTGTAGAAGAAAGAGGCCAGTGCAGTGAACCAGAAGAAAAAGTTGCAGATGAAGTTGCAGATGAAATTGCAGGTGATGAGCCAAAGAATGTTGCAGAGGGGCAGGAAGTTTGGGAGGTAGCAACATCTATGGCCACAGCGGTAGCAACATCTATGGCGACAACAACAGCAACATCCATAGTGACAGCTCAGACAACAGTGATAGAAGCTGAAGAGGAACTGATGCCTTATGTTTTTTATTCTAACAATTGTTTTGTGAATACAGGTTTTATTGAAGAAACTGGAGAAAGTCTGCTAGACAAAGAAATTAAAATGATGATGCGGAGGATGATGAAGGAGTCCTGGAAGAGACCAGCACCAGTGAAGCAAAAGAGGAGAAGCAGCAAAAAGAAGACAACAGAAGATTGCAAGAGTGCAGCGAGTGGAGCGATGCAGCATAAGGTGTGGAGACCTGGAGAAGAACAAAAGACAAAAGCAGCGGCAAATGATGACTTGCAGCACAAGGTGTGGGATCCAGGCATACACAGATCCGAACACATGATCAAGAGATCATGATTAATTTTAAGGTTGGGTGTATGATGCAGGAGCATCAAGCCCGTTTTCATTTGTAAATATAGAATAAAGAAGGGGTGTGATAATTTTAGATATTTTGTTGTAAATATTCTTTTATTTAAGAAAAAGAATATGAGTGAATAGTTAGAAAAAGAATGAGGATAAAATTTCTATGTTTTTTCGAGTCAAAATTAGGATAAAGATAGGGAATAAAGCTTCCAGCTTTATATCATTGTGTAAAAAGGGAAAAATCATACTTTTTCTAAGAGATAAGGCCTGATCTATGTATCCATTATTATTATAAATAAAAGTGGCAGCAAGCTCTCAGCTCATCAGAGAGAGGAGAGGCGATACAATGTTGTTTTGAAAACTCTTCCTCTCATGTAATGAAGTGGAATGATATTGTTGATTTATATATATTTAAAATCACTGTACAGTTTAAAGAATCTCCGTAGTTCAATTGGGCGTAACTGTTTGTAATCGATAGAGATAAGATGCGTATGGCAAGAGTGGGCGCAGTTGAGTCTTATGTGATATAATAACATAATAACCCGTGCATAGTGGTTTGGACAGTGGCGTATAATTTCAAAACTCGGGCTATTTCTAGTTCCAGAATTGTCCACCTTCAATATGGTATCCACGTGGTAGATTTTGTTATTCATTTGGTGATACATGCATGGCTGTATACGCATCCTTCCAGAAGTTTATAGCGATGGCTTACAACACTGTTTGGAAAGTTGAGGGTGGACAGTGGATCCATATAGTGCGCAGGGTGTGTGTTAAGACAGCGTTGGGACAGTGATGGTATAGGTTCTGCGTGTGTAGAGTTTTCTGCATGTGGAGAGGGTTTTCGGTGGCATATATGTATGCCTGCATATTAAACCTGTAGGCGTACTCCTCAACACGGTTAATTGTTGGGTATTGTTATAATATTACAGGTTGAGAATTGTGGAGTGGGTTTAAACTGTTATGCACTCAACTAGATATGCGTTGTTCTATTATTAAGAACTATGGTGTGTATTTCAATGGCCGTGTGCGGAATGTTTATAAATTGGTGACTGCTTTATTATAAGTTTTCCTTCATTGCGGTGGGTAGATTTTGACATGGATATCCATCATTGCTGTGCGCCTTGTTGTATGGCAACAAAACCCATATTTAAATTGATTTCAATTGATTTCAATTGTCTGGTAATGAAGTTTTGTTTAGAGTTTCTGGAGATGCATGATTGGCATAACAAAGTATTGAAGATCCTGGTTTATGTGGGTTTTCCCTGCATCAGGTGGGGAATTAAGGATCTTAACGAATTATAGATTAACTCGTTAATCCTCCACTAAAAGATGATTATGGCTGTATTCAACTAGGGGCGGGATATATAAAATGTCGGGGATTAGTATAGTTAAATAATACGGGAAGAGGAATATTTTTTTTGGGATTTATATAATATGTGTGTTAATCGTTAATATGACTATGAAGTGAAAAAGCACTAAGTTAAAATATTTCACGTATATATTTAAACTTAGGCTAAAGATAAAAAAGGGTTTTTTTTAGGTAATATTGTGTATTTTTCTAAGTAAAATAGGATTTTACTTAGGAAAAACTTTATGAAATGAAATGAATGGTTTCTGGATGATTCTAAGTACTTTAGGCTTTTTAAATCATTGGGCCGAGGGTCCAGTCCCTCCAAAAGTCAGAGAAATGCTCTGAGCCCCTTTAATTTTCAAAGACCTTAATACCTTAGGGGAAATTAGTGAAATATTTAGGTGAAACTGTGAATGTAAGTTAGTTATTTAACCTTGTCTTGATTGAACTGCATCAAGTATAATGTCTGCTTTGCACTTGTGATAAAAGTAGAAGTTAACACATTTAGAAACATTTTTCATAACAAGTATCATTCTGCTACACCATCTACCTACCCTACCTACTTTAACCTAACATTTTTTCTTCTTTATTTGGGTGCACTTAGATTGGCAAACCCTTATCAAATCATCATTTTCTTTTACATGGCAATCCTACCTAAGTCTATACTTATTACATCCAAGGGGCAAGATTACGTTGTTGAGCTCCTTTTATTTACTCTACCTATCTACTTATCTGCCAAGATTATACTGTTCGGTCAGATATTTATTTTCTATTTCTATAACATGAAATTGAAAAATGAATGAGCCAAGTTTAAGTTGTTTGTGTTATATTCTTTCCACGACTAACCTACGTAGTGAACGGGGGGCTTCGTTGCGCAGTGGGGGCGGCAGCCCCCCTGTCTGGGGGGTTTGGGGCAGCGCCCCAAGAAATTTTTTTTTGGACCCTATATTAGGTTGGGCGAACCTACCTATGGTTTTTGGTCCATGGTTTTTGACGCGATGGTTTTCGTCCATGGTATTGGATGCTTCGGCATGTATAAATATGTATTGTAACATTGAAAGGAACTATAATGAAAAATCAAGCTGGTAGTCTCGGTTTTGAGATCTAGTGGAAATCTCTGTGTATATGTGTTTTATGTGTTATGCTCTCACATTTTTATTTTTCCTATGATTTAGAATTCGTATGCAGGTAATTTCTGTACGGGGTTAAAACCTATGGTTTGACTCTTCATAAATTGTAGCAAAAGTTTAACAAGCTGCACACAATTGCTTATTACAAAAAATGAAATAGTAATGACATTTAGACTTGCACACTTTCCTGGTCTATTTTTGTTTGGGGTTCATTTCTTTCACTTTTTTGACCATTTTATTATTTTTACCCTTTGATTTTTCTTTTAGGGTATACCCTCTTTACATTTTTTAAATTTTTTGATTTTTTGGAAATATGGAAAACCTTTGCAACAAGAAAATGTATGAACATACTACAGAGCTCATCAAGTCAATCATGAAATATGACACCTATTGGTATAGGAGCATAATAGGTGCCATGTGTCATCACTTCATACTGCCATGTCATCTACTTTTGCCACCTATCACCACTAAAATGCCATGTTATACTAGCATGATGTATTAGGGTTCACCTGTTGCCTAAAACAAAGAAATTTGGGTCCGAGTATTTCTTGAGTGTTTGCCTTGGTGCATCCTTAGATGTGCAAATGAAGAAAAAGATTTGGATTGTATTTGCTATTAGCCTCTTTAAAAAAGGTGTCAATTTAGTGTGTGACTAGATGGCCTTGAATGCCTAGGCAGTCCATCAATTTCAGATATTTTTCAACTGATGGTGGAGAGCAAGAAATTTGGGCTTTTACTGTTTTTTGCCTTTGATAATTTTTTTTTTGGTGTTTTTTTGCATTCTTGTTAGGCCCCTATACTACTAGTGTAACTTCTTATTGTTATCAGTACAACCCCTTTATTATATTGTTGTACCCCTGTAGTCCCCATATTGTTACTATTGTGCTCCATAGAAGCCCACTATTGTTATTATTGCGCCCTTACATTATTATTGTTATGTTGGCTTTGATTATATTATGACCCCTTAGACTCCTATATATAGAAATGAGGTCTTGTCATTTGTATCATCCAAGAATTGTTCATTTGTGTAATGTAAATGAGGTTTCCCCCTCGCAGAGGTTGAATTATAAGGCATTGATCTTTCTTTTTCATATTTTTGTGAGCTGGTTTCATAACATTTGGTATCAGAGCTTTAGATTCTAGGGTTTCGCTACTCCAATTAGGCCATAGTGGCATTTTCGCTATAACTTTTTTTCTGTGACGTTTTAGAAGCAAAAAAAAACCCATTTGAGAGAAATTCACGCTGAATCTTTGGTTTGAATTTCAGAGCTTTTCTCGCTATGTTTTCGGAGATATGATCTAAGGAAGTTAGGGTTTTTGCAAGCTCTAGAATTTCAACTAAAAAAGGCCATCATGGGATGTTCACTATAACTCTTTCTCTACGAAGTTTCAGAAGCTAAGAAAAAACCCATTTGATAAGAAGTCGGTCTGAACCTCGACTCCAAATTTCAGATGTTGTCTTGCTATAGCTTCAGAGATATAGTCTAAGGAAGTTAACGGTCCCCCTTCCAGATTCGGCCCCCACCAATAAGTAACTCAAGGTCGAAGTTTCAAGCTACAATCTAGTAGCAAACGCCGGAGACTACCTCGCGTAGAAGTACTTTGGGCGGCGTTTTGAACTAAAAAGACACTTCGCGTTTCCACTCGCCTCTTAATGATTATGTTGTGGGGTATTAGACGCGGCTTGTTTGCTCTCGCCCCTATTAGATGTCCTGGGATCGGCTGTGGTCATGAATTATTACGTAATTACGTTAGCAAACAATGTTGGCCATATGTCATTATGCATTTCTGATTTTTTTTCGACAATGCTGCTATGGCATATGTCATTAATTAACGTTAGGCTCTCATAATCGATCCATCCCTAATATCATATACGGACGGCTGCTGGTCAAATCAAATCAACCCAGGCGGGATAGGAGAGAGAGAGAAACACAACTGGTGGAATGCTTTTACTTACGCGATTATGGATAGATTTCACACCTTGGCTTCGGCTTGGCTTAACGCTTACATCGACAAGAGCCACGATTGATTGAGGGAACAACCAACAGATAGCTGACAGAAAGTAGATATAAAGAAAGAATCTAGATTGGAGGCACTCTGCAAATGCAATGTTGAATCTGAGCAGTGAAACAATTTATGATTTCTTAATCGATGTGTATTGACATTGATTCACAATTCAAGGATCATACGCAATAGCTTGTCAATGTCCCTCCCTATTTGTGGATTACCCTGTGAGTGGCTATACGTGGTAGCTCATTATAGATTAGCCCTAGATGGGGAAATAAAATATATTCAAGTTGAAAGAAAGCTAAATATAAAAAGAAACACTTGTATTGACACCGGGCATTGTCTATCTGGACTGGGCTTGTTGCTGTCGAAAACACGACATGGTGTTTCCGCCAATTGAGTCAATTCCGGAATTCACTCTCCCTCTTCTGGGTGGTCAGGCAAGCCGCCAGCGATTAATGCATCTCTTCTTCGAGCCACCATTATCTTGAAAAGATTGACATAATCTATTTTGTGAATTATTCATTATGGGTAGCTCGTACAATTACAAAGGATCAGACTATTCTACAGACCCCCAAATTACATTCCAAACAGTTCACCTTGGGATAATCATCATAACTTTTGTTCTGAGCATCAGATTGAAATTTCGTAAGAAGTTTCAGAAAGAGGACTTTCTGTAGTTTTCTGTGTATCAGTTTGAGATACTAAGGTCAAAACAGTGACATGTGGCATGTCATACAAGTTTGCTATTATGAAAAAATGTATATTCAGGTCATCTTGGGAGATTGCGCACAACTCTTTCTTGGAGAATCCAATTTAGATCAGACTGGTGGCATTGGAAAGAAGATGCAGAGGACTATTGTAGATCGTGATTTCAAAACTGGAAGATCCGAAATTACAGAGTTACAGTCGTTTCAAGATCGAGCTCCTAAAATCAAGAAAAGGTGAGATGAGTAAGTTTGATGGCAAGGATCTCATAAATTGGATACTATAGATGGAGAAATATTTTGATCTACATGGTCTACTACTGTTACAAAAGATATGTATTGCATCTAATTATTTAGAACCGAATCAATTTTTATGGTATAAAGGGCTTTGTTCTCGTAAACCACTTGTCACATGGTCAATTTTCATGGAGGAAATGATAGCACATTATGAGGATACAAAGATAAACACCTTCTTTAGCCAATTGATAAATCTCAAACAAAAGTGTTCAATGGTAGATAGAAGGGAAAATGATATTCCATAGAAGCAGAGGATTGATGTCTCCATAGGGACTTTAAAGGATAACATTCAACATGAGGTTTGTCTTTGGGAACTTGATTCATTAGAGAAGGCATTTAGGTTGGCAAGAAAAGTGAAAAGCAAAATTATGGAAACAAGGAATTCTACCCCTCACAACTATAAACATGGAAGTGTTGTTTCTCCTAGCCGTCAACAACCTACAAGGGTGACACCACAATAATTGGGAAAAAAATAGAAAAAAGGGCTTTGTTACAATTGTGATAGCAAATGCATTAAAGGTCATAAATGTGCTGAGAATAAATTATCTTACATAGATTATGAAGAGGAGGAATAAAAGGATCAAGAAACATCAAAAGAAAATGATATACACCAGAAACCAACCCCAGAGAAAGAATAAATGAATCCGACCATATCTTGAAGCATTGGTAAGAATTACCACTCCTCAAACTCTCAAAATAAAAGGACATATCAAGAAGAAAAAGGTTCAAGAAGTGAAATATCACATCGAGAAAGAAGAAATGAATCCAACCATATCTTGTAATGAATTGGCTAGAATTACCACTCCTCAAACTATCAATATAGGACATATCAAGAAGAAAAATGTCCAAGAAGTGAAAGATCACATCGAGTGTCAAGAAATGAATCCGACCATATTTTGTAAAGCATTGGAAGAAATTACCACTCCTCAAACTTTAAAGATAGAAGGACATATCAAGAAGAAAAAGGTTCAAGCAGTGAAAGATCACATCGAGCATCAACAACAAGTTCTCCAACTTTTAAATGATAATGCCACTTTGGTGCAGAATCGAATCAAACAATAGGTAGATCAACATCGTAGTGAAAAATGTTTTGATGTAGGTGATTGGGTATTTTTACGGCTACATCTCAAGCTAGCTATTTATGAGAAGGAAATGTTGGCAATACTACATGCACTTAAGAAATGATGACCTTACCCAATGGGAAGACACTTTAAGGTAAAAAAGGATCATGATAGTCTTAAATACTTTTTAGAACAAATATTATCTTTAGAAGAATAGAAAAAATGGGTCACAAATATGTTGGGTTATGACTTTGACATCATCTATAGAAAAGGGAAACAAAATTTTGTTGCAGATGCACTCTCAAGAAAGGATGAGGATGTGGAAGCATTGTTTTATGCTATTTCTACTATCCAACAAGATTGGATAAACGAAGCAAGAGATGAATGGAAGAAGGATGAAGAAATGTGGCCACTCACTCAAAATTTGTAGAAGATCCCAATTCAAGCAATATTGCTAGAACTTGAAGAGGAAGGAAAAATCATATTGGAACCTGGAGTAATCACAGAAACAAGAATCCGACAGCTAAAAAATCGATCAATTTCAGAGTATCTCATCAAGTGGAAGAACTTACCCACTGAAGATTTCACATGGGAGGACACAAATTTTATACAGAAGCATCAAGAACTACTCAAGCATTGAGAACAACACTTTTTGAAGGAGAAGGGCATGTTAGGCCCCTATACTACTAGTGTAACCCCTTATTGTTATTAGTACAACCCCCTTATTATATTGTTGTACCCATGTAGTCCCCATATTGTTACTATTGTGCCTCATAGAAGCCCACTATTGTTATTATTGCACCCTTACATTATTATTGTTATGTCGGCTTTGATTATATTATGACTCCATAGACTCTTATATATAGAAAGGAGGTCTTGTCATTTGTATCATCCAAGATTGTTCATTTGTGTAATGTAAAGGAGGTTGCCCATTCGAAGAGGCTGAATTCTAAAGCATTGATCTTTCTTTTCTATCTTTTTGTGAATTGATTTCATAACAATTCTACTCAAAATGTGAAGTTCACCGTTGTTTTCTTTTAAGCAAGATAATGGGTTGCAAAACCATCTTCTACCAACAAAGTCTCTCTAAACTTAACATCAATAACAACACATCCAACAAATATAAGTGCTCAAACCATTCAACCTTTTTTGAATAATTTATACTCAACCTCACTGTTTTGAAAACCTATTATAATCATAAAATTTAATTTTGAATTGTAACTCTCATCCATTCCATACTCTTAAGGAATTAAAATGCTAACATATTGGTATACATAATGATATAAAAAAATGAGAGGCTATGAATTTGACAACATATATTGACATCTTCCTTTTCATATACAATCTTCTTTCATATCTATATTTAATTCAATTCAATCTTTTTGTCATTGAATTGATATTGTGAACATAAGCATTATCGCAACAGTGAAATATGCATCTTAAAATAGCTTCTAGATATATAAAATCTCCTTCCCTTCTTCGAATGAAGATTTTAAGTCATAATCCTATATAATCTCCTTCCTTTCTTACAAGGAAGATTTAACAAGCTTCCCAGCTTCCTGCTTTGAGTTCTGCCCGGTTGCTTTAGGAACATTCATACACATCTACCACATAGAGGGGATGGGAACTATTGAGAAAATGCATGCTAACTTTATGGGGTACTGGTTGCTTTGATATCCTTGTTTGATCTGTTATACTTCATATGGCTCTTGACAAGGTGGCCTGCAGCCAATGCAGACATGAGAGACAACTCTCCAGCCAAGACAGCTCCTGCAACTATTCTGGCCAAGCGTTGGGAATTGGCCCCAGGGGATTGCATGTTTGCTCCTTTGACTCCCAGCAGATTCAAACAAGCGGCTTGTGATGCCAACTGTGTTCCTCCTCCTATGGTTCCCACCTGCAATAAATGGATACAAATATGCCCACAATCAGAACAATGGGAAGGGGTTTGAGGGGGAGTAACCATTTTCTCTCAGATCCTCTAAAACAGTTTAGCTATCGAAACAAAGTCCAGAGATTAGAAAAAGAAAATACCACAATTGTTTTTCTTTAGGCATGAAAGTAATCATGGAGATTACTTACCTCAATACAAGGCATTGTGACTGATACATGCAGATCCATGCCACCATTGGAAGTCTCCATCATCGTAATGCAATGAGAGCTCTCAACGTTTTGGGCAGGATCTTGACCGGTTGCAATAAATACAGCAGAGACAATATTGGATGCATGGGCATTGAAGGCCCCTATGGCACCTGCTAGTGCAGACCCAGTTAAGTTCTTGAGCATGTTCAGTTCCAGCAAAGCTGGAATAGTAGTCTTCAAGACCTTGTTAACAACTGCCTCAGTGATGATAGCCTCACACACTACTGATTTCCCACGCCCTTCAATCCAGTTCAGAGCTGTGGGTTTCTTGTCTGCACAGAAATTGCCTGACCACAAACCCAAAATTTGGCATTAAAACAAAAAGTCCATGTTAGAAAAACCTAGAAATGGACCACTGAATCGAGAACCAAGACTCTACAAAACCCAAAACAGAGATGACCCAAAAGTCGAATACCAATCAGAATTGCGTAGATAGACTCACCAGAAACACTGATAACGTCCATGTCGGGAAACTCATTCTGAAGGAAATCTAAAACATTCTGCACACCCTTGGACACCATATTCATCCCCATGGCATCCCCAGTGAAGCAAGAAAACCTCATGTACAGATTCCTCCCTGCAATTACACAGCGTATGCCGTGCAGCCTGGCAAAACGGCTGGTACTGTTATGCAGTTAAGATCAACAAAAAGTCAACACCCATAAAACTGGTATTATTCAGAAAATTCAGATCATATTTAGCCTCAAAATTCATTAATCTCAAAATATATATATATATATTTATAAGAGCAAGTTAAGTAATTCATTAATTAATCTCAAAACAAATAATAGTGAATTATTTTCTCATATATAAGCAACTTAGGTTGAGCCAAGTCCAGGCCAAATCCCAATGTTGGATGGAAGAAGGCTTGGCCCAGCGGGAGAAATCGTCACAATAAACAGTCACCACCAGACACATACAAAAGCTTGGTCAATACTGGTAAGCCCAGTGAGAGTTTTTAGTCTCACAGATTTTAGTCCTCACGGCTAGCTCCCCACCAGACTAAATTTTCCTACCCTAAGGGACTTTGGAGATATAAATATTCTATATGCTTTAAAAGGGGTCAAAATAAAAGAGAAACTTATGGTTATACCTGTTAAAGATCACAGACAAATTATCATAGTTATTGGGATCTTCAACGTAAAACTTGAGATGTGCAGCTCTCTTGACAGTAGGGAATCTAACCACTGGAGCCCTGGTCATTCCATCTTTGAGGAGAACACTGATAGCACCACCAGACATATGAATGGCCTTGCAACCTCTGTTGGTGCTTGCAACCAAGCAGCCCTCGGTGGTGGACATGGGTACCATGTACTCGAGCCCATCAAGCAGAAGAGGCCCTGCAACTCCCACTGGTATCTGCACATACCCAACAGGGAGTTCACAGCATTGGCCAAGAATGGATCCATAATCAAATCCGTCCAAGGGTAACCCATCCAGAGATCTCCCAGTAATCATCTCCAAGGCCCTTCTTCTCACCCACGCAGATCTCCTACAGTTCCCCAGTGCTGACTCTAGAGAATGAGAAGCTACAGTCCCATTGCAAACAGCAGCTGCAATATCATCATCCTCGTGATCCCCCAACGAAATCCCTTTCAGCTGGACTTGAGGGGGACTGGGCTTAACAGCCACTTCTTCCTGGGCAACGAGGCTCATCAGCTTGTCGTCTTCCCTCACATGATCGTCATCAATGCTCCCGCTGATGAAAGACTGGACATAATAAATGCCAAAGAATCCCAACAAATATGTGAAGGAAGCAAGCTGAGCCACAATGGCCACCAACTCCCAAAAACTGACTACATGAAGGGGCATTGAAGTCCTGATCTTCTCCCTCCATCTCCTCATCAGGAAATAGGAGGAAGTGAAAAACAAGACAAAGAACACCTTGTTGGTCAGTCCCACAGGCAGTGGCAAAGCATCTGATGCCAACGTCTTCGGATTCTTACCATTACCATTATTCATATTCTTACCAGAACCACAACAACCAGTGCAATCGTCCATCTTCTTGTTGCTGCAACAACCTATTTCTCCACTATTTTTTCTTGTTTTTCTGAACACCATGCCATCCATTAGACTCTGAGAAAGAATAAGAGCTGGTTCCAGAGACTCTCCTTTGGAATCTCCCCAAACTGTGTATATGAATGCTCTTGAATTACCAGGGAGCTGCTAGTATTTATGGTCATATATTTTTGCCACTTGCTTAATAATTCTATTCCCCATTGTCAATCAAACTAGCCTTTCAGTATCTTAAACCACTACCTGCCACCACTATACACATGGGATCTACTCCCATCGAACTAGGCCAGTATCTGACAATCCCATTATTCAATGGTCTTCAAGGATTTATTAGAAGAGGTCTCCTACCCCTAGCGTGTCTTTATAAAATAGCTAACATAACCACTCTGGGCTGTTGAATTCTCCACTTTGAGAACACTGCACAACCTAATCCATTTTAAAAAAATATCAATGATGGAACACGAGGAAGATGATGTGACCATGAAGTTTGAAAAACTTGGTTGAATTTGAGCAACTTTCGTTAAGGACAAAAGCAAGAAAAATATATTATAGATAGGAGAAGAAAAAAAAAAGTTATATGAGCATGAGCATTGAATTAGTTGAATTGAGCATTTCTCGTCAAAATATAAGAAATATATAATATTATAAGAATACAAAATTTGTAAAATTAATGAAAAAAATATTATTGATTTATTGTATTTAGATGTTAAAAATGGAATTTATATGTTTTAAATATGAAATTTATCTTATTTTTATTATTGTTTACTTATAGATATATCAAATTGTATAAATATTTAACTCTTAACAATGTTGAGTAGAGCACGTGTTTTTGTTGATTACAGTTGAATTTACTAATTATACTTTATGATTATCTATTTTTAATATTTTTATGAGGAACAAATCATACAAAATCATGTTTTTAGTGCTTTCTTTGCTTCTTTTGAAGTAGAGATTTTAATTATTTTATTTTTTCACATGATAGTAAGGGATAATCATGAAACTTTTTAGGTGGTTTTCTAGTCCTCATTGATTTATAAGCACATTGATTTCAAGAACAATTTTTTTCTTGACCATTCCCTTGAACAAGAAGTTCTTTTGCTTGCAAATCATACAAGAACTCCATAGCATTTTCAAATGAACCCACATCAATGTCATAAGTCTAAAATGAAGCATTTAAGTTTGTTTCTCCATAGTATCTCCCATGATCACATTTCCAATTCTACCATCTAGCGCACATTTTCATTAAAGATCACATCTTTAATTTCGATAAAAAGGAAATTCCTCACTACATTATAAACTTCACAAATTTCAACATTAGCATCATTTAATCATGATACTTTTACATTTTTGTCATCCAACATTTTATGGTTCTCATCTGAAGCACAAACTTATGCAAGGGACTTAAAACCCTTCAAATCTTGAATGTTTAATATTCTCTCACGTCATGATCCATAGTGAGCTTTTAACTTCAATGCTATTGGTTGATACTGATCATGAACATATTTTGTTGCTATGACCATCACTATCTAGAAATGGTGTTGTTTAACTCTTCTATGTTTTGGCTTTTTTGCCAAGAATCCAATGATAAAATTTTTGGTCAAATTGTGATCTTTCATTCTTTAAAATGCATGAATGGATTCAACACCCTCAAAAACTCATGGGCCACTTGGATTATGCAAACTACACAACTCAAACTTGTGATTCTAATAAATTTGAACCAAATTTAAGGCAATATTGACCATAAAATATGCTTGGAAAAATCCAAAACACAAAAGTGTTAAACTATGACCCTAGAAAATATTTGGTAATCTAGCACTTTTCAAATACACCTTGCAGTCTTTGAGCTTCTCTTGATGTCCCATTCTACCTTTCTACCATTCAATTTTGTTGTCAAGTATAGGGCATAATGAAGTCAAGTTCGATGCCTTGTTGGCCACAAAATGCCTTTATTTTGCTATAAAATATAGGGCATATTGAATTCAAGTTTGATGCCTTGTTGGCCACAAAATATCTTAAAGGCATTTGAGACATACTTACCACCATTATTGATCAAACTTTTAGTAGATTCCTTGTCACTTGCTTGACTAGGCCCAAAGAAATACACCTTATTGTTTCTAATTTCTAACTTTAAAAAATAGACAATTTTTTTCTCGAAATTCATAATTAAAGTTACTTGCTCCTCTATGTGATAAAGTTTACATTGTTTGTAGATCTCAAAGTGACTGTTGGCATTATGATACAAGTGTTGTCCTTGTTGGCAAGATGACAGATTATAGTGCAACAGATCAGTAGCAAAGAATTGACGATCGGACTACAAAGAATGAAGAAAGCTGAGTATATCCGCAGGTTCACTATATACCTAGTCGCGTACAGAGGCAGGTTATACGCAGGTTCACTATGTACCAAGTCGCGTATATACGCAGGTTCGCTATATACCAAGTAGGGTATACACACAGGTTATACTCGCAAGTTCTCTATATACAAAAATGCGTATACACGCGAGATTTCTGATCAAAAGGCGCGTATGCGTATACACACACTTTCATGCAAGGAAAAGCGCGTATATGTTGGAGAACTTACTTTTGGTCCATGGTAGTTAGTCTTTGGTATTTGAACCTATGATTTTGGACTGTAGTATCTCGTCAGATGTGTTGATCCCTAGTATTGGGTTCATGTTATTGGTTTGTTATGGTTTTGGACCATGGTATTGTAAAAGGCCTAAGACTATAAAAGGAGAAGAAGATCATTAGGCAAAGACATTGAGAAAGTCTTGAATATCTGATGAAGGATGAGATCCAGTATGTAGGTTATGGGTTGCTTGATCTTAGCTAAGGAGGGATCTCATAAGTTGATGGAGAACAATATCTAAGGATAGATTGGGATCAAATGGTTTGAAATGAACTATCTCTATATGATTGATTATGTTTATTCTAGATCTGTATACTGGCGCAAGTAATGTTCTGAACTGGGTATAACTTAAGTTTGAAATAACTGCAAGTCATGATTGAATATTCATATATCTATACGCGGGTTGGCTTTGGTAAAAGCGAGTATGTACGCGGGTTTGGTTCGTCCAAATAGCGTATACCATTTGAGCTATGATTTTTTATGATACAGTTGGGTCTGAATCTTGTTGCAGAGTTTAGTGTTCTGCTCCGTGTTCTGGTGACTGCTTTTGTTGACAGGGATTCAGTGTTTCAGTATTGGGTTTTTGATGATGCTAGTGTTTGTGTACTTCAATGATATTGATGGGTCCAGTATGAAAATTGGATGAAACGTGGCCTTCAGATTTAATGTTGTGCTTCAGTGTATCCAGTTTGAAAATTGATGAAACGTGGTACCTGGAGGAAGGAAGAGAAGGTTGTAGCCTTCTATAGGCCAGCACCTACGTACTAGTATCTTGGCTAGTACAAGAGCTAAAGAGGGGGTTGTAGCTCCCTTCCAGGAGAAGATGGAGAACGAGAGAGGGTTGTAGCTCTCTGCAGGTTGCAGCCTGCGTACTGGTAAAGGACTGCACCATTACATTGTAAAAGAAGTTTCTTATTAAAGGAAGATAGAAACAAATTGCAGCAGGTGGTTTTCACCCACATTGGGTTTCCACCTTATATCATGGTGTCATGTGTGCTTCTTGTGTGTGATGATCTGTTCTGTTTATTGCTTCTGTTTACTGTTCATATGGTCAATGAAGTTCCGATGCATTATCTAAAGATCAACATGTAATAGATTATCTAACTTATAAATAATCTGGATATACGCTATTTTCTTAGACACAGTCGCGTATACACGCGGGTTCGCTTAACTGAAGTAGCGTATATGTATCTAAGTATGGAAATGAAAAAGTTTTACTAATTTGATAATACTGATTCACCCCCCCTCTCAATATTATTTCCAACAGTGACCTAGCTCCAACAAATTCCCAACTCTTATATGAACAACATCCTCTTAGAAAGGAAATACATGTTTATTTTAAGTGGTCATTTTGACCAATACATAGATGACCTTTATTTTTGTAGTTTTTGGGTTTGAATGTGTAATGTATTTAGGGAGAATAATATGAGGTACCTAAAGGGATAATGAATGTAATGTCATTCACTATATAATTAAAAGGAAATAACATAATAACATGTGGTATTTAGCATATACTCATATGAATACCCATGATAAAGTATAAATACAAAAGTATAATTGTATTGGAAGTGTGTTGGATTTTATTGTAATGTAGCAAGCATGGTTGGTGGGGTGATTCCTTCCATAAGGAGCATTTGATGTTGTTACTCTAACTTAAGGGTTCTTCTCTTTATATTCTTGGCGTTATTCATGGTGAATGTTTTGACATTTTAAATATTAAGGGTTTATCTTGAAAGTTTTTATGGTGGATTTTAGGGAAACTTTTAGGGGCTAGTATTTGCAAGTGGGCTAATTTTCCATTATTTTTTCCAAAAACATACTCGTCTATTTCCATTTTTTCTAAAAATGTTTCCCCCAAAATTTATAGTATAAAATCATTTTCCCTTAAAAAGTCACTCTTTTTTTATAGAGACTTTAAATTAATTAGAAATTTGAATATATCTACAAAAATATTGACAAACATTCTACAATTTGCATATTAGGGACTATAAAAATTCATTACGGTTTTTAAACTTTAAGATAAAAATTCATCTTTAAATTTTTCTATGGTGGATTCTCTCTTATATCTTTGCAGTTTTAATGCAAGTGGTATCAAATCTATTTCTTGAGTATGCAGTGGGAGATTTTTTTGGGCACAAAATGGGATAAATGTTTTTTCTTTTGTTTTTTGTTAGAAAAAATAAGATGGTTACATTTAGGTCAAACTCTGGATTTTTTGTGTAGAATTTGGGGGATCTAATTTGAGAAATAAATTCATCTCTATTAAATATCCAACTTCAAAAAATAAATCATCCAAAATAGTTTGTAGGAAGTGAATTTGTTGACAATTTAAAAGCATCATTTTTTAGGGTTTTTTTTTTTTTCCGTGATGATTGTGGATTTTGAAAATTATATATCTTATAATTTAGAGTATATATTTCATTCAAACCGAACTTAAAAGACTTGAAGGAGCTATGAAATTTCATAGTTGGGGTAATAATAGTCAATATAAAAACATAGTGGAAGTCATAATCAATTTATATTTTTGATCTCAAACTCTAACTACATAAAAGAGATGAAGTTGCTATGGAGAAATTCATGGAGATAATGGGTATGTGCTAATCTAAGAGATGATGCAGAGATATGGTGAAAATTTGCTTAATTATGACAAGATGGAGGCTCTTTCAAATATAGAATATGAAAAGTAGTTTTAAATAGGTGGTCATATGTTCTAAAGAAGGATAAGAAGAACCTAGGGAGTTATTTTTATGTGACTTCCTATTATAGATTCATGGATGTATTCACAAGAAGGTAATTGTTTCTATTAACACTATTTGAAAATGTAATTTCAACAATGCTAACTTGGCTAAAATATTGTAAGCACCCTCAAATAATATGCAAAACACACAGGTCGAGGATGAAAAAGTACAATTCTTAAATTTTTTGAAGATCATTATAGGTAAACATGTGTCGCTTTCAAAATTTTATGTTATAGATATGGATGATGTGGACATTGTTTTAGGATATCTTTGGATGGAATTAGTTGGTATAGTTAGCATTAGTGTGCAAAAAAAGTTTTTTAAACTTTTGTACAAGAAAAACAAATTATATTGCAAGATATTTCTCTTACTAAATAGTTTGTTAAGCCCTAAACAAGCTTCATGTTAACCCTAAAACCCCTTATGAAGCCCTATAAGTTGAGTTATAACATTTCTATTATTATATTGTAGTATAGACTAGAACTTTCATTCTACCCTTACATTATAATTGCATCCTTTGTCTCCTATATCTACACACACACACACACACACACACACACATGCACACACCAAAGAGAACTATTCTTAAGATCATCATATCTTGTCTTATATTGTTCATTATGAAGGGAGGTTTGAACCTCAAATTAAATTGCATTCATTGAATTATTATCATTTTTAAGGTTCAAGGTTCAAAACATTTGGTATCAAAGCATACAAACCAAGAGTTTTGTTGCTTCAAACAAGTTTTGTCATTTTTCATAAATATATATATATATATATTATATATATGTGTGTGTGTGTGTGTGTGGGGGGGGGGGTGGGTGTTGTGGGTGGGAAGATTCAAAAAATGAAATATTTATAAGATTGAGGAGATATCTCAACTTCATCTATAATCTATTATGGATATTTCACTAGCTAGTTTGTCACGACATATCTACTAAAATATACTAGAAAATCATAAATCTAGATTGCGTGGTTTATTTTTGATTATATTTTTCGATTTGTTAATTATTGTTTATTGCATATGCATGCAAATTATAATTATGCATAAAGTGGAGAAAAATGAAATAAAAACTCACAAACCACAATTGGCACAAGATATATCCTAGGAAACCCTTTCAAGAGAAAACCTAACTAGAAAGTGAGGTCGCTCTACTCTCTTTCTCTAAATAGAAAATGGTTGCAAGTACAAAGAGGTAAGACTTGTGGACCATGGGCTACTACAATGAAAAAATACTCTTTGTATACTCTATCCCCATCCCTCTTGGCTATTATGCTCCTCTATGAAACAAAATGCACTAAAAAATAATGGAACCCCTTTTCCTCCTAGTGGCTTGTTTATAACACAATTGAATAACCTACTAGTGGTAAGGTTAAACTCCTTCAACTCTTAACTAGAGTTAAATCATTGAATATTATAGAGTACTCTTCATCATAATCACATGACTGGCCCCTTTTCCATGAGCAATGGGGGCTAACATGGCATCCTCTCAAATTATGGTGGTCAAAACAAAAAGATCAACTTATGAGTGACATAATTTTTTCATACAAACTCTGTTTCAGGTGATTCTTAATTTTTTGGAAAGGTATCCATGTCTAGAATAGGAAAAAAATGTATGGCACTAAATTAGAAAAGTTTTATCCCCAAAAATTGTTGTTCAATGCCTCAAACTAATTCGAGAAGGTTTCAGACCTTGGTTTTTCACATTGTGTCATGTCAATAATCTTGGAAATAATTGGAATTGATGTCAATAGATAAGGGAAATGGAGGCAAAACAAGGAAACTGAGCAAGAATTTAAAGCATGTGGCAAGAAGGATGAAGAATCATGCTAAAATGATTAAGTCGACATTGCCATCAATTCATTGAGAACTTTTTAGTTGTCAAACGATGGAAGGTTGTATCAAGTCAACTAGGCTCCTCATCATATTGGAGCGTAATCATCATTAAAGGTTGAGAAGGGAAAGAAGGGAGAAGGCCCAAAGGGATGAGAAGGGAAAGGACAGGTAGCATGCCCCTTTCTCACAAAACAAAGGGCTAATAGGCTAAGCGCTCATGGACTGGGAGCTTATCGGGCCACTGGGCCATTGGCTTTGCTTCACAAGGAATTAAACTAATTTGAAATCTTGACTTTGATACACGTGGTAGGATAGGTGGCACCTTCACATGGATGGCACAATAGGGTACACTTGGGTGAACTGATGATGTGATTGCATGTGAGGGTGACACATGGTAGGTGGCTTTAACATTTTTGATAAGACAAGTGGACAAGTGGTGAGTGACATGTGGCATGATGATGAGGGAGGACATGTGGTAATTATGATGATGTAGAAGCATCAGGGTGTTGTACATGGCAAGCATAAATGACACATTTTGCTAGTTAAATGGACAATTGGCAAGTGACATGTGGCAAGTACATGTCAGTAGGTGGACACATGATGAGTTCTTATTAGATATAGGAAATGATGTGTCAAACAGAGTAGTAGGTGGTGTGGAAAATGGGTCTTGTTGAGGCTTAAAAAATCCATTTTTACTTTTATTAAAAATAAATGGGTTTCCATATAAATTTTGAAAATATTACTTTTGTTTTCATTTGATTTTGTTTGCTTGATTTGGAGTTATAGTTTGATGATCTTCCATCTCTATTTTTACATGCTTCTTTGCATCAATTATTTTGAGTTTTTCTTCATAAAATGATGCATTGATGATCTAATGCCACCATAACACAATCATTAATTAGTTCTCATGCATGCATCTAGCCCAATGATTATGATTTCAGTGTTGGATTTATTGCATCATATAAATTTTCCATTCCATCACATTTTTCCACACACATTATTGGAATTCACCATTCGAGTCTTTACTCCCCGATTATTCATCATTAGTATGCATGCTCATATAAATTTATTCAATTTGATCCAATGAATCAATTTTCCTAATATTGCACTATCATCATATGTTGATAGTCTCATTGAGGTTTGAGGTTCAGTGCACAAATAAATGAGTTGAGCATTTTGGAAAATTTGAAATAATTCAATTAAGGCTTATTCATATCCAAATCAACTACTCTATGGTTGTATAGTTGATTCTATAAGGTGTCATTAGCCTCTTTAATCTAATTGGTTTGAATTTTGTATGTATATAAAATAGGATCAAATCTTTGGTTTCTCTTTTGTTTTGAGTTTGATAGATCATAAACTAGTGTGTATTTTACTTTTAATGCACTAAGTAGGTTATATTTTTTTTTAATTAGATAATTTCTTAATTTTGACGGCTTCATCACCTTCTATTTGTCGAGAGATTTCCAGAAATATAACTTTTTCCTCATTTCGAGTTTGGAAAGCAAATTTATGGCCATTGAAAGATTTTATATAATCAACATGTTTTGATGGCATGGCAAATGATGTGTCCTCTGATCCACGTGGAAAATAATTATATTGAATGTGTTGACATAGCAGATAATGTGGCTTCCATGATATCTATATATATTATATATATATTATATATATTATATAATATATTATATATATTATTATATTATATATATATTATATATTAATATAGGTGTAGTCTAACTTATAGATGAAATAACCTTTTGCACCAAAATACGATAATACAATTTCAAAAAAGATTGTGTTTTTGTTGTTGTTTAAAATACATTTTTGAATGCATAAATGGATTCAACACCCTAAAAACCCTTGAGGCACTTGAATTCTACAAATTAAACAACTTAAAATCAAGTATTTAAAAATATTTGTAGGATTTTTGTTCAAATTAACTAGAAACAAGAAGAAAAGCCTAATCCTTGGATGGAACAATTCTAAAAACACCCTGGCAGAAATATGTTGTATATTTGGTTTCCCTTTGGCTAAAAATTAGAGATCATTCCAATATCTTGGTCTGCCTATTTCTCTAGTCACCTCATATGGTGAAGACTAGGAAGGGGTCCTTTCAAAATTCCATAAAAGAATTCATTCATGGGGAGAAAGGTTGTTAAATGTAGCAGGAAAAATAATTCTTATAAAGGATGTCCTTTCTGCACTCCCCATATATATTGGATCTAGATTTCTGGCTCCCAAAAGTATAATGAAAAATAGTTGTTGCATTATTAGAATTTTTTATGGCAAGGAGGAAAAGACAATGGAAAAAATGTTTCATATAGTTAATTGGAATATAGTCAGACTCCCAGAAAATTGGGATCAAGGATCTAGAATATATGAATATGGATTTGGGAGTAAAGTTGGTATGGAGACAGTTGAAAAAATCCAACCAATGGTGGAAATATGTCTTCATAAGGAAATACATCCACAAGAATAAATTATTTAGGCCAGAAGAAGAAAAATGGGAAGGGTCAAGATCCAAAATATGGACGCTTTGTAAAGCCTCAACCTTGGTTGTTCTAGATAAACTGGGGTGGCAAGCAGGAAATGGATGTTGTATTATAATATGGAAAGATGATATAATAACAAAGGAGCTAATGAGGGACTTTTCAACAATGAAGGACCTGAAAATATGTATTGACATGAAAGGGATTCAAAGGTTAGCAAATATTTCATCTTGGAACAATAATGGTATATAGTACGGATGGATATGTCCTAACCTTCCCCTACAATTGATTTTGCCTTGGGAGGAGTTGGTAAAGGCCCTTAAAGGGTTTGCTATGATTGCCATTGACATTTTGGATTGAAGAGTTTAGGAAGGAGGTAAATGTAGGTATTATATGGTTAATGACGAATATAACATTCTAGTTAATAATCTTCCACACATTCATGCCACAAGTATTTGGGCCAAATAGTGGAACATGGATGGCCTTCCGAAAGTGAATACTTTCTGTTGGGAATTGATCCATGGAAAAATATTAACAGCAAAGTATTTAAAAAAAATGCAGATACATGGTCCATCTTGGTGCGTTCTATGCATAAGCTTAGAGAAGAACATTGAACATCTCCCTAAATGTATTGAATGAGGCCCTCCATCCCATATTCCATATTGATGCCATTGCAGTAAGTTGGACAAAAATGTTTGAAAACTAGAGTTCTCACCCTCCTTGGAGATATGAAGCATCCTCAATCATCTCTAGGTGCTGGATTACTCTCTCGAAATACATCTCCTCGGCGATATGGTTATCTTGAAACCATGCCACCTTTAGAGTATCAGTTGCTAATTCCTCAATGGTGGTGAGAAAATCCATGCAATTGCTATTTGATGCAGTGTTGGTGAGGGTGTTTGACCGAAGAGAAATGGATGGATATTCTGAGATAAAAAAGGAATGGTCTAGGTTAAAAATAAAATAGAAATCAAAGGCACATACAAGGAGAAAATGAAACTTCCATATATCATCTGCTTGCCTAGAGAGAAGTTTGAAAAATGGAAGGAATATCTGGGACAATATCAACTTTTTTATGATGGAGCAATGAAAGGGAATTTGGGGGAGGCTAGAGTGGGAGGGGTAAATCTATGCCCTGATGAAAAAATATGGAAAAAGTATGCACGGGGACTTATGGAAAGGATTGAGACAGGCTCTTGATGATGGCATCACTCACTTATCTTTGTTTGGTGACTCCATTATGACTATTTAAAAATGTATCAAATGGTCCAAACATCAAGAATTTGAGATAAGTTCAACTATGAAAAAAATAATTCTTATGTTGGGAAAATTCAAATTTATTGAATTTTTCCATATAAAAAGAGAGTTTAACAAAATGGTGGATGAACGAGCCAACAAGGCCGCCACCCTGAAGCAAGGAGAATTGATGGTAGATGAAGGTCACACAACTATATTTCAAGTTCCATGATACGAAATAAATGCATCTCCTCAATATGTAGGAGTGGCCTAGAGAAGGGTGAAACAAATGTCATAGGAAATTATTGTTGTCTTAACTACCTGGTTTATATGACATACAAAAGAAGGAACAGAGAAAGGACTGATAAATCATCCCCCAAGTCGATAAGTATGGTATTTCTTGACAGGAGCCCAGATAGTTAGAAGGAGGTTACCTTGATTCAATGTGAAGGGGAGGTGAAGTACATAAACATACAAAATCTAAGGAGGTTTGTTATTGGCCGATCACGTGGGAATTTTTCTTGGAGAAAGACGCAATGGAAAATAATTTGTTTGCAAGAAGAGAATTAATGAGAGGCATTGATTCTGATGTGACCCTAGGGGTCTTCAACTTGGAGTTGATATTGTCTATAAGGAGATGGATGGATACTGCCTTTGCTTTATTCTTAGCTCCTCATCTCATTAAAAAAAAGGAAATGGCTTCCCTGTTAGGAAATGGTGTAGGAGTTTCATTTGATAATTCTCCGAGGGCGTTCAAGCATGAAATAGAGAAAATGATATCACACATAGGAGGGAAAATCATTTATGAATCTAGATCCCATTTCTCTATTGCAATGAGCCTGACTGCGAGTTAGAAAGTATAAGGAAATATATGGAAATTTTGTAGGATTTCTTGAATGTAATTATGACAAAAATTGAGACCTTGGATTGAAGGGTAGAAAACATAAAGGAAAAGATGGAAACAATGATTGTCTCCATCTTGAAGGAGGCATTTGGGCTTGGGGAGGATGGTGATCATGAGAATGACATTTGTGCATAGGACACTTATACTTAGGAGAATATTGTACACCTAGAAATTCACTTGGACGATACACTTGGAAATGTTGCAAAGGTAGTGGAGGTAACATTGCAACTGGAAGCATAGGCGTTATCAGGAAATCTAGTGTCCACTCGGAGCTACTAGTCCCACTAAGACTAGTAGCTATCTTAGAAACAAACAAACTAAAACTACTTTCATTTTCCTTTATGAGAAGTAGATAAGAGGGGAACAAAGGACACCAACCTTAGTCTTGCGCTTGGTTCCTTGCTTGGTTCCTCCCCCTTCTGACAGATCTTTGCCACTCCTCCTTCATCTACTTGGCTTCAAAGAGCACCTATGGAATCAAAGCAGCATAATACTATCGAAGAACAGAGATCTAAAATCATAAACAATATAGGACCAGATATATATTGACCACACAAATGCATATATCATCAAACACACAAGAATGTGGAGGAAAACTTGAATAGCTTTATTAATATCAAGAATAGAAAAGAGGATTACAACCCATTTTTCTGACCCAGTGTCATCTTCTTAGCATGAAATCCCTTATTCACCTCATGAAAAGCTTAGATCACCCAACACTATAATGTTACACCAGGAAACCAACATCACTTCCTTACAAGATACAAGATTCTAGCCTCTGGATCTCTGTGATGAGGGATCCATATATAGATGATTGTAGGGGGGTGAGTCAGCTTCTAGGATTTTGATTAGTGTCCTCTCTCTGATAGTTCTTGATTCCACTTGGAGGTTGATGATCTCTTACTCATCCTTGGGAAAATTCAGAGAGGCAGGTGTCATAGGAGAAGTTTCTGGAAGATTCCATGATCATCCACCTTGCAAACTATCTATGCCACTTGTCTATTCTCGTCCATCGCACTCTACAGAAAGGCTTTCCAGTATGCATCACACTTTTTACAGTGAGCAGGTGAGATGCATCACACCCTTTGCACTGGGCATTCTGTATGGTCCAGTTTTGACCATTTCTGAGCAGTTTTCCATGGAGAACTTCTGGGAGATGATGTAATCAGCTGACCTTGTTCCTTTAGGGTGTGAAGCAACACTTTTAGGGACTTAGGAGCCCTTGGTTTATGGACATGTATGATTGGGGTTATAGTGCCCAAAAATGTCTATAACAAGAGGAGGCAGGAATGCCAACAAAACCTAAGGCAACAGAGATGGATGAAGCAGGAGGATTGGTTTTAGAAGATGCAGACTAACAAGTTATCTCATTTTATTTTTTAATGAAAATTATGCAAGTATGTATGGTTTAATAGGACTTTTTGGCGACTATACAAGAATAATGTAGTAGAAGAAATAGGCAAGAAATATCAAAATATCTTTTGTCTATGGACAAAGCAATTTTGTAGGGAGATGAACATGATGTTGCTTATGAATATACTAGTTCTGGCCAAAATCAATTTTTCTTAATAGAAAAGAAATTGTTATTAAAAAAAATTAACTAGAAAATATGCTCGGTAAAAGGTCTTTTCATCTATTAGTTACACTATATATAAATATATAAATATATCATTTTTATTATTTTGTTTTTTCATTTTATTTTATTTTTGTAGAGATCCATCAATTTAAAGGACTCAATAAATGGTAATTATTCTCATAAGTTGAGGGAATCTTATGGTCGACTATTAGATGTTAGGACTTTTTTCTCTCATCTCTTCCTAATTCATTTGAGATTCATTAATTGACAGAACTTGATAAATGATGATTATATTCATTATATTGATCTATTTCTCATTTATTTTCAAAACTTTCCAGATGTTTGTTTTCTACAATCCAGTGGTCAATAGTCAAAATATGGTGGTTGTTGATATATATATATATATTTGGATCTCAAAGTTTCTCTTTTCCTTTACTTTCTAATTTATCTGAGGTCCGAGATATATTTTCCAAGATTTGATGGCCATAAATTGGTGACCAATGCTTAAAATCTGTTTCTTGATCGTCAATAATGTTTTGTTTTTTCTTTCATTTCTATTTATTTGTATTATTTTTTGGGATCTCAAGATTTCAAGGTTTTTGTTTCTTATCATCACCTTCTATTTGATGGCTAGAATATGGAATCCAAGGGATAGAATCTAGTGATTGGTATGGGGATCATTTATTTGTTATTTACTTTATTATTGTATTCTATTTGTTTTATTTTGTATCACATATTATAACTAATAAAGTAAATAGCTCTTTTATAAACACTTTTTCTAGTTAATTTTGTCCAAATTCTGTTAGAGATTTTTTTTAAATCGTAATTTTAAGTTATTTAATCTATAAATTTATAGTGCCTGAAGGGTTTTTTACGCTGTTTGAATCCATTAAAAGTTACAATATTACTCAAAATGTTAGGTCCCTATGATACTAGTGATTACCCCATTACTTTTGTCATTGTATTCCTTATTGTCATTGTTGTGACCTTATTGTCCCCATATTGTTATTATTGTGAACCCCAGAGGCCCACTATTGTTCTTTATGTGGCCTTATATTATTATGGTTACGTTGGCTTGGGTTATATTGTGACCCCTTAGACTCCTATATATAGAAGGAGGTTTTGTCATTTATATCATCCAAGGATTTTTGATTTGTGTAATGTGAAGGAGGTTGCCCGCTCAAAGAGGCTGAATTATAAGGCATTTATCTATCTTTTCTATCTTTTTGTGACCTGGTTTCATAACATTTGGTATCAGAGCTTTGAATTCTAGGGTTTCGCTGCTCCAAACAAGTCATCGTGGAATTTATGCTATGACTTTTTTTCTGCGACGTTTCAGATGCTAAAACAAAAACTCATTGGTAGAAATCATTTTTAGCCACAGATCTGAATTTCAAAGCTTTTTGCACTATATTTGCGGAGATATGATCTGAGGAAGTTGGCCTTTTTGCAGACTCCCGAATTACATTCCAAACAGGTGACTTGGGGAAAATAGTCATAACTTTTGTTTTGAGTATCAGATTGAAAATTCATAAGAAGTTACAGAAAGAGAACGAGATGTAGTTTCCTGTGTATATTTTTTAGATCCTAAGGTCAAAATAGTAACACGTGGTGCTTCATAAAATTTCAGTCTTCTAAAAAGGTATATAATCAGGTCATCTTTGGAGATTGTACATAACTCTTTCTTGCAAAACATTCCAAATGTTTCTTTGGAGTACAAGAGGTGGAATATCTGGGTCATATTGTATCTCATGAAGGTGTTAAGGTAGACCCCAGCAAAATTAAAGCCATTAAGGAATGGAAAATCCCCACACCCATAAAGAATTTGCGAGGATTTCTGGGGTTGATAGGGAATTACCACATGTTTGTTAAGAATTATGGGAGAATAGTAGCACCTCTAACAATATTATTGAAGAAATATTCATTTTTATGGACTCAAGAAGCAACAAAGGCCTTTGAACATCTTAATGAGGCAATGTGCCAAGCACCAGTCCTAGCTATGCCAGACTTCACAAAAACCTTTATTGTGGAATGTGATGCCTCTGGAAATGGAATTGGTGTTGTTTTAATGCAAGAAGAAAGACCCATTACTTTCAAAAGTCATCCAATCAAAGGAAAGTATTTACACAAAGCTATTTCCGAAAAGGAAATGTTCGCAATACTACATGCACTTAAGAAATAGTGACCATACCTAATGGGAAGACAGTTCAAGGTAAAAACGTACCATGATAGTATTAAATACTTTTTAGAACAAAGATTATCTTTAGAAGAGTAGCAAAAATGGGTCACAAAGATGTTGGGTTATGACTTTGAAATCATCTACAAAAAAGGGAAGTAAAATGTTGTGGCAGATGCACTCTCAAGAAAGGATGAGGATGTGGAAGCATTGCTTTGTGCCATATCTATTATCCAACTAGATTGGATAAATGAGGCAATGGATGAATGAAAGAATGACGAAGAAGTGGGGGCATTCATTCGAATGCTACAACAAGATCCCAGTCCATTTAATACATTTATTTGGAAAAATGATTCATTATGGTACAAATATAATTTATACCTATGTAAGAATTCCCAACTCAAACAAAAGATTCTTATGGAATTGCATGCCTCTCCCTCAGGAGGGCACTCAAGATTTTTAAAGACTTACCACAGGGTTAAGAAGGAATTTTTTTTGGGATGGCCTTGAATCTTTTATTCAAAAGTTCGTGGCAGAATGTTTGGTTTGCCAAAAAAATAAAGTTGAAACAATTAAGATCCCGGGTCTACTACAACCTTTATCCATTCAAAGTTAACGTTGGGAGGAGGCTTCAATGGATTTTATCACAGGTTTACCCAAATCCGAAGGGAAGAGTGTCATCATGGTGGTAATTGACAGACTTACCAAGTATGCACACTTTTTTGCATTATCTCATCCATTTAAAGCCAGTACAGTTTCTACTGCATTTATGGAAACAATTCAAAAGCTATATGGAAACCCAAAGATTATTGTAAGCGACAGAGATCCCATCTTCACTAGAAATTTTTGTACATAATTATTTTCTTGTCTTGGTACTCAGTTAGCTCATAGTTCATCTTATCATCCTCAATATGATAGGCAAACTGAGACAGTGAACAAATGTTTGGAAGGATATCTCATTGCTTTGTATATGATAAATAGACACATTGGGTTCAGCGTTATGGCACTTTATGGATATCACCCACCATTCATCACATCATATTTAAGAGAAAATCCTAAGGTTCAAGCTATGGAAGATCACATCGAGAATCAACAACATGTTCTCCAACTCTTAAAGGATAACCTCACCTTGGTGTAGAATAGAATGAAACAGCAGGCAGATCAACATTGCAACGAAAGAAGTTTTGATGTAGGTGATTGGGTATTCCTACGGCTACAACCATATAAACAAATGTCCCTCATGCAAGATAAGAAGGATAACAATTTATCACCAAAGTATTATGGTCCATACAAAGTGTTGCAAAAGATACGTACAATGGCATACAAATGGGAGCTTCCTGCAACTTCCTGAGTGCACCCAATTTTCCATGTTTCATGCTTAAAGAAGGTTATAGGTGACAAGCTCCTAGTTCAAACAATATTGCTAGAACTTGACAAGGAAGGAAAGATCATATTGGAACCTGAAGCAGTTAAAGAAACAAGAACTCGATAGCTATGAAATCAATCAATTTCAGAGTATCTCATCAAGTAGAAGAACTTACTCATTGAAGATTCCACATGGGAGGATGATAATTTTTTACAGAAGCATCCAAAACTACTCAAGCATTGAGGACAACACTTTTTTTAAGGAGAGGGGCATGTTAGGTCCCTATAATACTAGTGATTGCCCCATTACTTTTGTCATTGTATTCCTTATTGTCATTGTTGTGACCCTATTGTCCCCATATTGTTATTATTGTGCACCCCAGAGGCCCACTATTGTTATTTATGTGGCCTTATATTATTATGGTTAGGTCGGCTTGGGTTATATTGTGACCCCTTAGACCCCTATATATAAAAGGAGGTTTTGTCATTTGTATCATCCAAAATTTTTTCATTTGTGTAATGTAAAGGAGGTTTCCCCCTCGAAGAGGCTAAATTAGAAGGCGTTGATCTATCTTTTCTATATTTTTGTGAGCTAGTTTCATAACACAAAATTATATTACCTGATCCATTAGAAATTACAATATTACTCAAAATTATATTCCCCGATTTCGAAAAAAATTAAAAAAATCGTCTATTAGTTAGAATGCTCCTTTATTTATTTTATTTTGATCTGATGGCCAGAATTTTAGCATGGGCTCCACTCTCCATACTCCCAATGATTTCATATACTAACTATGATAATGGAGAAATACATTATAAACCCCTAAAACTTCTCTTTTGTGGTGCATGTAGGATATTGATTTTAGCATTTAAATCAACATATGAAATTAACCAATGGGATAGATCAACATTGGTTGAGTCTGAATTTTGAGAGGCCATATCTAGAGTTATAGAAAGCCAAATTAAGCACAAAATAGATCGTTGGAAAGATAAAAACATAAATATCAATTTGAGAAGGTCAATCTTGTCAAATTACTAAGAAAATTCCCAAAAAACATTGAAATAGAAAGGGCCACAAATTTAGCTTGAGATCGTTGAGATAATTCCATCAAGTCACATACGTTCTATGAACCCAAGATCATTGGTACTACTTGAAGAAATGAATATGATTTCCAAAATAAACATCATTGGATCACAATGTATAGATCATAGAAAGATAAGGAAAAAATCTCTTAATTGCATGGATTGGATTCACCATATCAAGATGTTTCCAAATCAACAGAGATTATTTGCATTGCTTCCACACATAGGACAATTCGACATAGAGAAGATCAATTAAATTACAATGATATGTGTGGAATTATGATTCCAAGTTACCCATAAAGATATAATATAATTGTAAACTATATCAGCCTAAGTTTAGTGTGGGCTGGGAAAAGTCTCATCACCTCTTGACACTCGATGCTCGATATGCATCAAGTGGTTCGATGTGACATGGAGAGATGGAGTGATATTGGCCCAAGACTTATTAGGCTTCAATGCATTGGAGTTTTGGGAGCACAATGTGAGAGAGATATGCTCAAACTAATTCAGTATGAAAGTAAAATAGTCGTCAGTTGTATTCTGGTTGAAAAATTGTCATCAACTGAAGTATCGGGGCACCAAGATGTTAGGGTACCAAAGCATAGTTAATCTTGAAAGGAATCCATGGTACCCAAGAACTGATAAAGTCATTGGGGCTATGGTTTTCACAACAGGTCATGAGAATTTGCAAGGGGCCTGAAAATTTGGTGTTTCAAGCACCAAAATTAGTTAAAGGGTCAAAATATGAAGAGGTTGTATTGGGACAAATATGAAGGTTTGCAGGTATAAAAGTGAAGAAAACATCATGAAAACATGAAATTCTCACGCAAATTTGACATGTATAGTGGTGTGGACACATAAAAGAGTAGTAATTTGTTAATAACTAGTAATGAGAGTGGTGTTCTAGAATATAGATAGAGCTAACTGATAGATGAAGTAGATCTAGGATAAAGTGTGTAGAGGAGAGCTGAGAATAGGTTGGATATGCAAATTAGTTGATATTTGAAGTTGTTGTATACAAGAAATTGTAGATATGGAGTGTTGAGGATTTAATTTTTGAAAAGGAATTGTGTCCATGAGCATATTTATGAGGGATTTGCTATGATCTGATGTAAATTCAATTGAATCAGATAACTTGAGTAAGAGAGGTTGTTGCAAATAAAAGATCAAAAAAGTTAGGTAGATCTAATATCAAAGTTTTTTGTACATGCGATATTTTAATTAAAGAGTCAAAGGCATGAGTTTGAAAATGTATGAAAAAAGGATTTGAGTGTCTAAAGCAAGTTGGTTCTTACACGTTGGTGCCTCTAGCAGGTTGGCATTTGCAAACAAGTGGGGGTTGGTGCCTCCAATAAGTGGGTGCTTACAAAGAAAATGGGGTTGGTGCCTCCTATAGGTTGGTGCCTATGAAATATGATATAAGCGAAGTTGGTGCTTGGATTTACATTGAAATCATAATAATTTTTGTGGTTTTCTTCCATAAGGATTTCCACTTATATCCTATGTTCATTTTATGTGCATTTTGATTGGTGTATGGCTATGTTATTTTTTTTTTAAAATTGTTAAAAAGTGTTTGATTCACCCCCCTCTCAGTATCAACTTAATTTCTAGTAATTAATATCAAATAAGTTTCCTTCAGTAGAAGTCTAACAATTAGAAGGTAGATATAATATGAAACATGGCTAGCCAAGATGGTAGTCTTATTAACAAAAAGACTATGTTCAAAGGAATGAACTATACCTTTTGGAAGGTGAGAATGAAGAATTATCTATTCTCCTTTGGTGTAAATGTTTGGTATGTAGTGTTGAAAGGATATGAAGAGCTAGATATTTTGATTAGCAAAGATGACAAGCTTGATTTTTCCTACAATGCTACAACAATGAATTCAATCCCAAGTGGTATTTCTATATTTTAATTTGTTAAATTCATGCATTTCACACCAACAAAAGAGATATGAGACCAGTTGAAGAATATATATAAAGATGATGGTAAGGTAAAGAAATCCAAAATCCAAGTCTATAGAATATAATTTGAATCATTAAATACAAGTGAGGATGAAGATGTAGCCATTTTTTTTGTTCATGTGGATGATATAGTAAACACCATAAGAGGTATTGAGGAAATAATAGATGATTCCATAATAGTTAAAAAAGTGTTAATATCTCTTCTTTCCATTTTTAATTCCAAAGTTGTATCTATGGAGGAGATGCAACATCATGGTAAACTAACCATGGATCATCTGCATGGAGCTTTAACTACTTATGAGATGAAAACTACAAAAGGTAGATCTACATTAAAGGAATAAACCTTCAAAGTAGTTAAGAAGACCAAAGATGACCAAGAATTCTCAAGCTAAGGATTTGATGAAGAAGAGGCCAATTTTTTCAGAAGACTAAAGAGAGGATATGGCAAATAAAAAGGTATGTTACCTTTAAAATGCTTTAATTATGGAAATTTTGGTCACTACACATTTAAATTCTGATATAAAAAGGAAGATAATGAATATGATAATAAATAAAAGAATAAGTATAGAAGAGTCAGAAGGAGAAGAACTTTAAGAATAAGAGTTTCTATATCCAAGAGGACAACAAATCCTTGGAAGATGAGGATGGAAAACCTTTTAATGAAGAAAGGATCAATGATTTCATGCTTATGGATATAGACAATGGAGTTGAAGGGAAATATGAATTTGAATTAGTCTATGAAGAAGAGGTCAAAGTAGATCAAAGAAGGTTCCTTCAGAGAACACCAAGTAATGTATACATACTTAATGAGAAAACTAAAAAATGTTGGTTGGGGAAGCTTGATGAAAGCTAGATAT
Organism: Pinus taeda; assembly: GCA_000404065.3. Lineage (NCBI taxonomy): Eukaryota > Viridiplantae > Streptophyta > Pinopsida > Pinales > Pinaceae > Pinus > Pinus taeda. The sequence continues at coordinate 42,292 of APFE030890551.1, read as the reverse complement.
GGCACATAAGGTTAGGGAACTTAAATTTTGATAACTTGGTGAATCTCATCAAGAAGAAAGATGTAATGAATTTTCCAAGGATTTCAAATACCATAATACAGCTTGCAAATAATTTCAAATTGGAAAACAAGCTCGAGTATCTTTCAAGACCAAGGAACACTCATCAATCAATCCTTTGCTGTTGGTTCATACTTGTGTGGACCATCAAGAAAAGAGAACCCAGGTGGAGAACACCATTTTATGAAGATTATAGATGACAATACTAGGCTAAATGATGGGTGTCCAAATTGGCATGTTTTCAACACAGGTCTATAACATTTTCAATACCATTCTTCCACTTTCCATCATCTCTTTATGTACTCTTTATCCACTATTACCCCATTCTTAGTGTACATATAAATACTCTCCTTTTTTGCCACTTTTATGCTTGTTATTATGCATTGTGTTGAGAAGTTTTTATATTTCATACTAATATTGGCACATAGGAGCAAAAGGGAATTGTTTCAACTCCTTTGTGTGGCTACAACTCCTCCATAATGTTGCAATTCTAGCCGTGAGTTCACATTCGACACTGAAACTCCAATAGCTCGATTATTAATGCTCCAACTATAGAACCAACATGTGTTTCCTAGTACCTTGTCTAAGGAGGTAGGGTCCTTGTCGGGCAGGGTCCTTGTGGGGTTATTTTGACCGAATCTTGTTATAAAGCTCTGCGAATTGCGGGCATGGGGCGTGAAAGTATGATAGAGACACAAGGCTGTTTGCCCTAGTTTTGTAATGTAATGTTGACTGGATAGAGCTACCCATGGTCCGCAGACCATGGGATTGTATAAATAGAGCGAGGCTATAAGTGTATAAGATAATCATAAGAAGAGAAGTAAGTAAGAAGAAGAAGTCTAAGGGACTGAGTCGAGGTGCAAAGTGTGTCTTTGGGTCATAGAGTACGAGAAGGCTCTGCAATTGAGTGCGCAGAGGCCTAGTAGTCCGCAGTTGAGTGTGTAGACCCTTGCAGTTGAATGCACAGGGTGAATCGAGTTTGTAACCAAGGAAGGAATTAATAAAGAGAAGTTTTATCATAATTCTGTGTATCTGTTCTTGGGTTAATGCAAGTTTGATATAATTTGAAAATATATTGTTTATTTACTATGTGCACCTGTATGAATGGTTTATGCTGTTAAGTATAACGTAAAGCACACGAGTAGGCTAAAATAATCAACTAACATTGGAATATAAGTGAGGTCTTGAGTAAGAACACAAGAGCGCGACATTCAACCCATGGGTAGGGCTACACAAAGGCAATATATCAGGCTGCGAGGTACAAGAAAGTGCGCGAAGCCACCTGCATGCAAGGTCAAACTGCAGACCACTTGAACTCATAAAAAATCTCTAGGGTGTGAAAACATGGTTCTAGCACCCTCCCATACTACTTTGGGTGAGACCTTAGTCCGCGCTTCGTGGACTATTGCCAAAAGGGCCAGTAGTACCGGGATTTGTTTGGATAAAATAACTCTGAACCTGGGTCAAGCCCCAATAAGCCAATAATCCTCTCCTTAGCATGGTATTACTAGGTAGCATTAGTGTTTGGTCAATTTAAAATTCTTAAATTGAAAGCATATACTATTGACCGAAGTCAATAAAATTATGAAGTGCAAATGCACTATATATGATAGAAGCCTTTCCTTTAATTTGTAAGATGATGGTTATGTTTGTTTCGGGATTTTTGTTGCTATTTATATTCCTATTAGATTAGAGTTAAATTTCTACAAATTAATAAGTGGAAGTTAAGAAACTGTTAGATTAATCTACTAGGTCATACCTATGTTGAGTATCATCCTAAAATTATGAACCTATCAAAACGCCTTGCTGCTATAAAACATAGTATTGAAGTTCTAATTATTCTAACAATTCTTCAAAATCTTGTTTGAAAAATATATACAAATTATGATTTTAAGGAGCACGAAAGTAATCCTCTAATTGCTAACTACATAATAGATACAAATTCTAACTTTGAAAGCATAAAAATAATGACTATAATTAAGCTAAAAATGTTGAAGAACTAAACTATTAAACGATTGTAAGCGCAAATGAAATAACGAAATGATGAATGAAATAACTGAGTTATAACGAAATAATGAAAAAGACGAAGTAAGGAAACTTAACTAGAATGCGGTGATAATGCAATAACATAAAGAGATTAAATGAAAACAATATAAAATGATGAAATGAAATAAAATAAAAACCTTGACTGTCTGTGGGGGCCCTCTGCATCCAGTAGGTGTAAATCACACTCACATACGCATTGAGTCACAGAAAGGTAACTTTAATTAATACAAGAACAAAGGTTTGTTTCACAATTCTTCAACAATTAACTATTACTTCCTTCTTATCCTTTATAGAGAATACATACTTATATATAAAATACATGCTCAACAGTTTGAGACTTCTACACCTACAAGTCTGTTGATCAATCCTTATTCAAATTGGAAACTAAACAAAAAGAGCTTTATATCATCGATTTTCTATTTGGAAAACAAATCAAAGAAACGTGATGCATTTGGACTTCTGCTACTACATGTTTGACATGTGCCTTTGACTGTGCAACTGTGTGACTCCTTCAATGAATTAGCTTGAGTGAATAGGAGGAGATTGATGAGGGGATCGATCCTCAACTATCCATGTGCCTGTTTTCTTCATTGGCACACCAGAACTCCACAAACCATGGAGTTAGCTGCAAATTTATAAAATAGCTGCAGAATCATGTTAATTCTATAGCTAATGCAATATTTAACATAACAATAAGGCACATTAATGAATTATGAAAAATAAGACATGTAAGAATTTTTACCTTACCAAAATCTATGATTTACTACTTTTATTGAGTTGATAATGATGATGAAAAAGAGGAAAATTGAGGAAAAAGGATTTCAAAACAAAACAGTTATGGAACTCTACATTCCCCCACACTGAAAATTTTGTATGTCCTCATACAAACCAAAAAATTGATATCTTTATTGAACTGCTACATTTTCTTGGACACTTCTACTAGTACATCTAACTTCATCCTTTTCACTTTCTTTCGAGTCATTACCATCCTTGGTTTCCTCATGAGGATCCTGTATTTCAAGTTTATAACCTGTCTCTATAAAGATTTATTTTTCTTCTTTAGTTTATTATTCTTATTAAACCACAGACTTAGATATAAGAGGAGGTTTTCACACTTGGCTATTTGGATTTCATTCTCTGCTTTCAAGGCTTGATTTTCATTTTTAATGTACCTATTTAATGTCTCCAGTTTGAAGAATTCCTGTTTCAATATATTGATTATTGGAGGTTCTTGTGGTTCATTAAAATGGTCTTCTTCTTCCTCTTGAATTGGAATTGATGTTCTTGATGTGTCCCTTTTCTCTAGGGACTCAATATAATCATAGATCTCTTGCTGCACTAGATCAATCTTTGGCGTTCTTCGTCTTGGACTTTGAGGAGGTGAGGTGATAGTTGGTGAGGAAACCCTCGGTGATGAAACCCTTGGAGGAGTTCCTGAATATTCTTCTTCTACCTCTGATTTTTCTTCTATTTCTATATTCACATGCTCCATGCTCTTTGAGGGTAGTTCTTTTGCTGAGTTGAGTTTGGTACTCCTTCTTAAACCTATGATAGGGATCTTTTGAGTTTTCTTCCTTTTTGTTTTAGGATTCTCTGCTTGCGATGAAATATTTGAATCTTTACTAGCTTTCTTTCTTCTAACATTTATTTTGTTTATTTTCTCTAAAAATTCTACAAGAGGGATGTCATCTTCTAACTGTTTCTATGGCTGATGTGGTTCTTGTTCCTATGTCCTATCAATTTTTCTTTTCCTTCCCCTCTTAGGTTTGCTGCTATTTGACCTCCCATGAGTTTCTTCCTGAAAGTGATTTCTTACTAAAAAGCTTTCCCAATTATCACCTATGTTTTGGAGATGAGATTCAATAAGTATTTTGACTAGACCATGGTGATACTTTGTATTATCTATAAACTGAATTCTCCTTTGAGCATTTCCCGACATATTTCTAAGACTATTCAGCAAGAGGTATGGAAGATTTATCTCATTTTCTTCCAAAAAATTCATTAGCATCTGAGTATGATAGAAAAACATACATCCAAACCTTCCTTCGCAGGTAACAAATTTTTGGATTATTAGAAGTAGGTTCCTCCACTTACTTTTCAATGTCATGCTTGGGATGCCCTTCTTGAAAATGGTGGTGTCCATGCTTGGCTTCTTTAGGAAAACCTTCCAGACTTCTTTTTCAATACCTCTATTCTTGAACCATTTCTCTCCAATCCATGACAGTCTAGTGGCTTCAGCTATAAATGACTTTTTTACTGTGAATTTGATGTCCCCTATCTCCACTTTGACTCCATCAAAAGCCTTCGAAAAGGATTTGGTCACTTCTTTATGGAAGCCATTGAATTTTTCTACAAATTCTAGCCACTGCGCTTTCTACAATAATTCTTTTGTTTGTGGATACCCCTCCTAAAATTTCTTCCCTGTTGGCTTTGTTCTAACTACCACTCCCATGGCTGAGAAACTTTGTTTCAACACTATTTTGTTTGATAGGGTAGGATGGCTTGGTAGGGCTTTTAGAGCGGAAAGTTCAAGAGTGTCAATGATGGAATAATGAGAGTGCAAGTAGTGAGGGTATAAGGGAATGAGGTAGAATCTATTCATTAAGATCATTCATGTGTATGTTTTGGGCGGTTGATTCAATGGATAGGAATATGAGTTATGATGACTGGGAGTGAATGGTAGGTTATGCATGATTTGACATGACACAATCAACTCTTGCAATAGTGATTTTGATTTTTTGGTAGTACTATGTCTTATAATTCATATATGTAATGTTTTGATCCCTATTGTTAAATTAGAGAAGTGCATACCTTTGAATTATTTGCTTGCTAACCTTTGGTTTCCTTTTATGTTGTCCTCAGGTACTTTGCAGTTGAGGGAGTCAATCATTCCTTCAATTGTATGATTGTAAGTGTGTGTCAAATTGGTTGTAGAGAGTCATCAGAGCTACAGAAAATCAATAATTATGTATCTATTTATTATTTTTGAAAAGAAAGGGATAAAGGAAGATGGAATTCTAGAAAATGGAATACAAAGAAAATTTAAGATGTCAAGAATTCTTGGTTTTCATCTTGAATTTTCTGCATAAACATGCCAACAATTGTTGGTTTTCATGTTTATACATATTTATTAATTTTGTTTGTTTGTTTGTTTTTTATATTTTATATATGAAAATAAAATTTTAAGGAGGAGAAGAAGAAGAATTATTCTTGACCAACTTCAAATCAGAGTTGTCCTGGAAAATCTTTACAAATTCCTCCTTTATCATTGGCTTATGATAGATATTTATTTGGTGTCCATTCACTAAGAGAGGAACTTTTTCTTCATTTATAGTCCTAATTCTGACTGCCCCATTATCAAAAATATTTTCAATCTCATAAGGCCCAAGCTAGTGAGTTTGAAACTTTCCTTGGAAATTTTTGAATTTTGAATCAAAAAGTAATGCCCAATCTCCTGGATAAAATTTCATTTCTTTGATGTATTTATCATGCCATCTGGATCTCTGTTGCTGGACTAAACTAGCCTTTTGGATAGAATCTTGGTATTTCATCAAGCTCATTGACTTGTCCCATTATTTTCTTTTGTGCTTCTGATAAGTCAAGTTCCAACTTCACTGTTTTCTTGTAGGTCTGAATCTGGAACTCAATTGGAAATAGGACCTACTTCCCATAAAGAAGTTCATAGGGAGTATGTCCTGTAGTGCTTCTCCATGTGGTAGATTAGGCCCACAAAGCTTCTGGAAGCTTTTCTGCCTAGTCCCTTCTATACAAGTGAATTATCTTGGTGAGGATTGCTTTAATCACTTTGTTAGTAGTGTAACACCCTCGAGGGTAAATTTGCATATAAACAACATAATAGGAATAAAAATACAATAAACATATCTTCCATCAAAATCCATATATATATATATTCATATATATATATATATATATATATATATATATCAGTACATTTGCACATGAAAATAAAGGGAATGAACTTTTCATTAATTAATGCAATGAACCAACCAGTGATGGGACTACCACGTTCTACCCGACCATAGTTTGGCCGAGCCAAATCTCTCTTCAGCCAATCATACCCATTCCATATTACAAGCATGAATGTGGGACTCATAGAACACATCAAAAAACACCAATCAATGTGGATGCCGCCGGAGTTCTTCACCTACACTGTGAGGAATTTGAGTGCCTCCTAGTCTCTCAAGCTTTACCGTGCATTCACGGTCTGATCTAGGGATCACTAGGCCCTACATCGAGACATAATCTCCAAGATTTACTATGCATTCCATCCCGAAGTCACTAGGCCCAACGGAGATAAAATTCACCTCTTGGCTTTATCATATATCCCGCCATTCACCAACAAGGATTCTTAAGCCCACCGTGGCACACAAGCTTTACCACAACCCACAGTCTAGTTCAGGGGTTACTGGGCCAGTGGCTTCATGCATCTTCAGTTTGGTTCAGGGGCCACTACCACCATGTGTTTGTCAATTCAGAGTTCCACCCCACTCAGCTTCGAATCCAATATGGCCATCCCCAACAAAACGTATGAGAGAACCCATCTCATCAAATATATTAGGAAATGGTAAGGCTAGGCTAAAAATACTATCACACTTGGAAAAACCTATTCCATGGTAGAAAAGAAACACATGCAACCCCATGCAATCCAAATATAGCAAGGAAAATACACATGCAAGTTGATACCTGCAATGAAGCTTGTTGTAGCTGCTTGATCTTGCCTTTCCCTGCTTGATCTTTTCTTCCTATTGATTTCTTTGCCTTTCTTGCTCCAATTCCAAAGTGCTCCAAGAAATCTCTAAGTGTCCAAGAGTATCAGAGAGAGAGAATAATGAGAGAAGCTCCAAAGCTAAGCTGACAAAAAGTTCACTCTGAAAGGAAGAAGATTTCCAATTGATCCTCAAAAGCCTTTTTATTAATGTGGCCTCTATTTTCTTTATTTTCCATTATTTTCCTTTAATTTCCTCCTCACATGAAACCTATGACCTTTCACCTTCATTTTCTCCTAATTTCCGTTATTTTCATAAATAAATGTGCCAAACTACCTTTTTGTCTCTTTAATGACTTAGCCATTGCCTTTGCCAGTTTCCTTAGCCACAAACAACCAAATGAACACACACTAGGATGTCTTGCCCACCATTCATCTTGGAATACATGTGTCGTCATCTGTGGTATATAAATAATATATATTGTGTGTGTGTTGTGTATGTGTTGTATATACATACACATACATACATACATACATACATACATACATACATACATACATACATACATACATACATACATACAATATATATATATATATATATATATATATATTATATATATATATATAGCTATTACATGGAATTTTTGCCAGGGCTGTTACAAAACCCTCTCCATTGGGGGAACAATGTCCTCAGATTTAAATGACACCTGTAACCAACATGATTGCTGAAAAGAACATACTGCCCATGGATATTTATAACATAGCTCATTGCATTATTTACAATGAATGATCTTCTTAAAAGAAAAACATCATAACAAAATGACTAGATAAAAACCATACCATATATTGGAGCTTTATACACATCTCATTACAATATTTACAATGATATATACATATACACATTTGCTTAACCAACAAATAAAGGATACGATGCCTGTATCAATCAACAAGGGAATCTAGAGGCTCACACCTCCACCCTCAAAGTAATAACATGATTCACCTCCTTCCTAGGAAGTCCAACATCCACTGCAAAGTCGAATCTGCACCCAATGTCCAACACTATAATCTTGTGCCACTTGTCCTCTCAATGAACAGTTACCAACTCATTGTTCCAGGGTGCACTTCCAATGTGCATATGATTCCATCTTGCAATGCTAATGACCAAAACAAATCCATCTGTGACATTCCCTTCTCTACTACACACTCCCTTAGGAATCCGGTCACCCCTTTCGTGCAGTCACTCACCTTCCAAGTTCCACTGGCACCCCCATCCTGGGTAGTCCATCCCTTGGCAAGGCTTCCTCACATCGAAATATAAAAAAGCTAAGGCATATACCTACCTCAACACATCATACCAGTCATAGCATGCTCATGGAAATCAGTGGACACTATTGGGTACCAGTGTCCCACAATGGCCTTGCTCCTAAATACTTTACCAGCATGTTGTTGCATGTTCCAATTTTTTTTGTTGTTGCTGCCAATTATTACAGTTGATTTTAACCACCAAACCAGGCATTTCCATGCTTCTTGTACCAAGAACATAAATTCCATTAGATTCAAAATAAATTGAAATAACTTCAAATCATACCCCATTAGTAGCTCGTTAATAAGGTACATTTGCAATCATGTTCCTTCCTATCACAAGAAGTCAAACTAGCATACTTGACTAAATCAACATATATAAAGATATCACATCAGGTTAGCTCAAACACAACTGTTAGCTCAAACATAGCCATCATAGATCAAAATCATAAATCACATGTAACCATCATAAATCAAAATCATAGATCCCATATAATCAACATATACCATAGTCATAAATCACATGGATAGTAAAATTGAAATAATATACCGATACTTATCCTTTAATCAATCCTTAGGTTCTTCCTTTGTATATATCCCATACACACTCTGGATCAGTTGCCACATCAGACAAATACCCAGTGCCTTCTCCTTAATCGTATGCTCATCCCCATAGTGTGCATTGCACACATACAATCACACCTGACACACAACACCATGCAATACATGCACCTACACCTGATGTACAACTCATACAGCTATAGCCATTGTACAAAACTATGGATCATCTATACCCAATGTGCAATACCACCCAATACATGTACCTATACAGAGGACAACACAACGAGTACGCATACCACAATACCATGACTAAATGATGCACATACATAATAACACATGCCCTCAACACAACATGTATGACATCCACACAATACCGCATGCGCACCTGTACCATATGTACAACATGAAATAGTACCACCTATACACTGCACAACATGTGCACAACATCACATGTACATGGCACCACCTACACAATGTGTACTCAATGCCACATGTACACTACAACACTGTACAATGTGTACACAATACCACATGTACACAGTACCACACACATGATGTGTACGTGACACCATATGTACATAACATCACATGCACAACATGTACACACCACCGCATGCTCATAGCAACCTATGTACAACATGTATACAATGCCACATGCTCACAACACCACTTGTACAATGATGCACATAACACCATATGTACATAGCACCATATGTATAACATGCACGCAACACCAAGTGTACATAACACTGCATATCCAACATGTACATAGCATCATCCTACACAACACGACATATCCAACATGCATAAAGAACCATATGCACACACACCGCATATACGTCATGAAGATAGTACAATATGTATACAACACCCCATATGCAATATTTGCAAAACCCTATTTGTACCATCCTGTACATAACATTTCATAACTAGCATGTACACATGCTATGTATACACAACACCACAATGCACACATCATAGATGCAACATGTACAACATATACAATGTATGCTCAACAATAATACCACACATCCAAAAGCACACTGTCCTTACCAAGAAACCTTGCTTCCAGTATCTCATCCATGCTTATCCTAGCATGCTGCAGACCACACTGCTTTCACTTCGCTGATGTATCCTTCAACATTACCTATTATAACATAGACATAGGCATATCACAAGTATACAATATCAAATCATATCCACATGATACTGACCTCGTACATTTGTTGTGACTACTCTTCCCAATTGATTCCTCGTAAGACTAGGAGCCTCTTCATGTTGTTCTCCTGCATAAGAAATCATTCCTCCACAAGAATGACCCCTAACAACCCTTTCAAATAGTAACATAGATACATGGATACATACATACATATATAAACGTTAGCATAAAACAATCATGATCCTATCAGAAAATGACATACATACATACATACACACATGTATACATATATAAACATCAACATAATCATGATCATAACAAAACTGCTAGATAACATAAGGTCAAGGTTAAGAGAAATTCCTTTATTCATGCACGACATGCATTATATTGAGAACAATAGTTCCCAACATAGCCAAGGCATCTGATGCCTCAGATCCATTTACTCTACCTCTTATAGTTACCTTTCTCGTGTATGTACTGCCATGGTCCATTTACCACAATGAACTCAACCTGTCCAAACAAATGTCATAGTCTTCCATTTCGCCACACTCACTCATACACAAAGCTTCATCTACGTCTTGCATCACCTATTGGGTATCACATATCTCTCCCAATTTCCATCAACTTTCCTCTTTCCCAACCAATTCCAAAGACTCAAAACATAAAAGGAAAGACAAGAAATAAACAAGAAAAGACCTAAAAACCAATAACAACATGACTACACAAACAAAGTGGCATAGCTATGCACCAGACACAATAAAACTTTCAAATTGAGTGCAACAATCGAAAAAGATCAAAAGCACAAGACTAACAACAAACACCATGACTCGATCCCATGGTTCCCAGGGAAACTCGACCAGAGCCTTCTTCAATATTTCATGGCATTCTCTTGCCATGCAATCCTTTGCATCATACTACCATAAACACATAATTGTCAGTGCATAAATAAAAATACACCAGTTACCTTATCTTGTTGTGCCAAGCATGCTTCTTGCAACTGAACACATCCACACCATCTCTCAAGGGACTCCAATCGTTTAATAGATCCACTTGTAGCTAAAGACTATCTAATATACCTGTCAAGTACATGTTGATGAATATAGCATGTATCCACATAATTTCATACTAGATTGAGGCTAAGAAGACTTCCTGTAGGGAAATAAATCATTCGTTTAGAGTTAGGGTTTCCAAACATGGGCAAAGGAATTCTTGCCCAATTCATTTCTTTGACCTTTTCCTTGCTACAATCGAGGCTTACTATGTGTTGTCACATCACTCAACTGTTAGTTATATAGACACATCAACTATTACCTTGTCATGCTAATGCCAAGCATGTTATCCTGAAATTGCTCACACATGTCAACCACATGTTCCAAATATCAAGAAAATCATATATATTAATTTGAAATTAATTGTTACCAAGACTAAAAGTAATGTCATATTCCATAGTCAATCCATAGTCATCAGTCATAATACTACAACTACCACCTACTGTACTCAAGTAAATATCAACTGTCTCAGCATATATATTTTAGTACAAGCATCTTAAAATAAGATCATTTGAACACATACTCATTATGCAATTCATCCAAATGAAGCACCAAATATATGGCATAAGCAATTGATACCTAATGTATCTCAAGGGAGGTGATCTTGCCTGCACAATCAATCTAGTTAGCACAATATAACTTTACAACGCATCAGCTCAAGCACTCATAAGATCATGATATCCATAACAATATCTAACTAACACGTTCACATCATAAACTCATACACATATGCAAAATCAATCTAGATTAGTATGACACCATCTCACAAATATGTCGGTTCATACATGAATATTGCAACCATAACCATCTACATAGGTCAAAGGAGGTTAACACAATACATATAACATCAAAATCTTCAAGGCAATGAACATAACCATCACACATATGACCAATCTAAATTATAACATCAATATCTCAATGAAATGACCCTAATCATAAAGTTAATAGCATATAACAACAATAAGCTATATATCATACTCATCAACAACATACAACATAATCATTAGGTTATCTAATATAAAACAAAAATAGAAATGCATACAACTATAGGTTACTATCATTCTTGATTATCTGACACGTGCATATAGCCACACTAATCATCTAACATCTATCATGAATGTAACCATAACATCAAATACATGTTCATAAACCTAATGTATATAACCCTAATGCATATAATAATCCTTAACTTACATACCTGCATGCCAAACATACACTACTTGTAAGACGATATCCTCTTATCCCAAAGTCTAATGCTGCAACCTCATTATGAAGATCTGCATCCCTTTCTCTATCTCAACTATCTCATTAGCATCATAACAACCTATAGCATCATGATGACCTAAATTGCATACAATGACTTCACAAGGCATGTTTGACCTACTATACATGCATAATCATAGCCACGACTATACATGCATAACAACAATCATTACTCCATTGTACACATTGCCACATGCAACCAACAATATGCATAAGCAATGCCAAATCAACTACATCTATGCATAAATGCATGTAGTCAAACATAAGTGATCAATTCTTGTAATCAACCTACAAGACTGATACATGTACTCAAAATATTAAAAAATGTAACCTAACATACATGGATGTAAGTAGGTATCATGAAATCAACATGTAAGTGACATATAATTCATACACAGTTAGTCACATGTTCCAAAAATCAAGACAACATGTCTATTAATTGAAATCAGCATTCACCAATACTAACAACCTATAAGCATACCCCCTTACTATCCATGGTCCCCACTAAGGTAGGAGGAGTAAGCTACTATAATGGCCCGATCTCCAATGTCCAATTATGGAAATGGGATCTCTAATTCTCTACTAAATTTAACTACACTTGAAAATAAATTGATTTTTAATTCTCATAAGTTTGTATGATACTAAGTCAAATACATTGCACTTAGTCCACTTGTAACATAATAACTAAAAACATGCCACTTTTCTATCTCCTTAAATTCAAATTCCTTGCATGCAACCTTTCAAATTCCCTACATGCAACTCTTCAAATTATTTGCATGCAAATAGGCATAGATCAACTACACCCATATTATTGTACCACAATACTATCCCATCCAAAAAACTAACATTTTCTTCAAATAATTACCATACTTTTATATTTTTCTTCAAACAACTACTATACTATTACATTTGCACGTAAGCATTTCTTCAAACACTTTACATTCAAACTAATATGGAAAAATATTTGCATACAAGTAAGAATATATCAACTACAAAAATATTATTACACATCAATACTATTCCTAGTCACAAACAACATACTCATTGGGGCATTTTATCAAACAGTTTGTATGCAATTAATCATTGAACCATTTAAGCATTTCATCAAAGACTTTGCATGCGTTTCTATAGTGAATGATTCAATGCATATATCATAAACTATAGTAGTACAAGTTATGGAAATTTAACAATATGATCAGTGTACTTTCCCTCACTATGGTTCAAATTTCAACTTCTGAGATTTCATAGATGAAAAGTTATAACAGAAATACCAACACAATCCCATTCAGTGCACAATTATAAGAGTATCTAGAAAGCTTGACTTCCACTAGTCATATATCCTAAAATGTAGCCAATCAATGTATGAAATTTTGATCACATTATCAGTGGGATTTCCCCTCATTGTGGAAAACATTTTAGCTCCCGAGAGTGCCTATATGAAAAGTTATAACAAAAATGTCAGCATGATATATTTGAGGTCTAACTTTAGGAGCATTTAGAAGGATCGATTTCCTCTACTCATGTCCCCTAAAATATTGCAACCAAATATCTGAAAAATCAGTGGTATGTCTCCTCAATGTAGACAATTTTTCTGCTTTTGAAAGCCTACAGAAGATGAGTTATCATAGAAATACCAACATGACCCGTCTAACAGTGCATTCAGGAAGGTCATCTTCCTTAGATCATAATTCCTAAAGTATTGTGAACCAATATATAAAATTTTTACCACATTATAAGTGGGATTTACCTTCAATATGGAAAAAATTTCAACTTCTAATATGCCATAGAAGAAAAGTTATAATAGATATGAAAGAAGGGTCTAAAATTTAACCTTTGTTCTTCATTTCACCTATGATAGAGCCCATCAAGTCCAAGTGTTTGAACTTGGAAGCTCTGATACCACTTTGTAACACCCTCCGGGTAAATGTGCATATAAAAAACATAATAGGAAAATAAATACAATAAACATATCATCCATCAAAATCGATATATATATATTAGTACATTTTCACATGAAAATCAAGGGAATGATTTTTTCATTAATAAATGCAATGAACCAACCAGTGATGGGACTACCACGTTCCACCCGACCATAGATTGGCTAAGCCAAGTCTCTCTTCACTTAATCAGCCCGTGCCATATTCCAAGCATGAACGTGGGACTCATAGAACACATCAAAAAACACCAACCAATGTGGATGCCACCAGAGTTCTCCACCTACACCATGAGGAATTTGAGTGCCTCTTAGTCTCTCAGGCTTTACCATGCATCCTCAGTTTTATCCAAGGATCACTAGGTCCTACACTGAGACATACTCTCTAGGCTTTACTATGCATTCTATTCCAATATCACTAGGCCCAACGTCGAGAAAATCCACCTCTTGGCTTTACGTATATCTCGCCATTCACCAACAAGGATTCGTAGGACCATTGAGGCACACAGTTTGGATTTACCGCAACCCACAGTCTGGTTCAGGGGTTACTAGGCTAGTGGCTTCATGCATCTTCAGTCTGGTTCAGGGACCACTACCACCATGTGTTTGTCAATTCGGAGATCCACCCCACTCAGCTTTGAATCCAATATGACCATCCCCAACAAAACGTATGAGAGAACCCATCCCATCAAATATATTAGGAAATGGTAAGGCTAGGCTAAAAATACTATCACACTTGGAAAAACCTATTCCATGGTAGAAAAGAAACACATGCAACCCCATGCAATCCAAATATAGCAAGGAAAATACACATGCAAGTTGATACCTGCAATGAAGCTTGTTGTAGTTATTTGATCCTGCCTTTCCCTGCTTGATCTTTTCTTCCTCTTGCCTTCTTTGTATTTCTTGCTCCAATGCCAAAGTGCTCTAAGAAATATCTAAGTGTCCAAGAGTATGTGAGAGAGAGAGAATAATGAGAGAGCTCCAAAGCTAAATTGACAAAAGGTTCACTCTAAAAGGAAGAAGCTTGCCAACTGATCCTCGTAATCCTTTTTATTAACGAGGCCTCTATTTTCTTCATTTTTCATTATTTTCCTTCAATTTACTCCTCACATGCAACCTGTGACCTTTCACCTTCCTTTTCTTCTAATTTCCTTTATTTTCATAAATAAATGTGCCAAAATACCTTTTTGCCTCTTTAATGCCTTAGTCATTGCCTTTGCCAATTTCCTTATTCATAAACAACCAAATGAACACACACTAGGATGTCCTGCCCACCATTCATCTTGGAATATGTGTCCCATCATCCGTGATATATATATATATTACATGGAATTTTCACCAGGGTTGTGACGTGCAGACTCTACTTGTCCATTTTCTTGTGGATGGTATGAAGTATAATTTCGATGCTTGATTTTATATTCTTCTACTAAATTTCTCACAACTTTGGATGTAAATTGCTTTCCTTGATCTGTTACAATTTATCTTGTGACACCAAAATGAGTAAAAATATCCTCAAAAATAAATGAAACTACAACATTTTCAATAGCATAAGAAAGTGCTTTAGCTTCTACCCATTTAGTAACAGAATCAATGCATACAAGAATATATATATATATAGATATATGAAGATGGATTAGTTGGTCCAACAAAATCCAAAGCCCATTTTTCGAAGGGTTCAATGAGTACTTGAGGCTATAGTGGCATTTCGTCTGAAGTAACATGTTTCCCCATTCTTTGAAAACTATCACACCTCTTAACATGTTCCTTGGCATCCTTAAAAAGGGAAGGCCAATAATATCCTAAGAGAAGGACTTTATAAGCAGTTCTTTTGTCAGCAAAATGATCCCCACATGGTTCATCATGGCATGCTTTAAGTATTTCAGGTATTTCACCTTCTTTACCCACCTTTAGATGATGAGATATGGTCATATATTGTATAATTATTCATTTATCCATGAATAAGACGCATTTGTTTGGATTATTCTTCTCTTTTCTCTAGGAAACAAATATGAGGGTAACTTCCCTAAAACGAAATAATTGGCAATATTTGCAAACCAAGGTGATTTAGTAGATAACGCAAAAAGATATTCATCAGGAAACTTATCCTCTACAGGTGTATCATTGTTATCATTTTTAATTCTAGATAAAAAGCCAACAATTGTGTTTTGTTTTCCAGGTCGGTCCAGAATGGTGATATTGAAGTATTGTAATATTGTAATAGTAATAGCCATCTTGTTACTCTACAATTAGTAACTATTTTATTCATTAAATATATAATGGAAGAATGGTCTGTATGAACGAAAGTTTCATAGCTAGTAATGTAATGTCTAAATTTATTAATGGCATGAATGACAATTAAAAACTCCTTTTCAGTTACAATATAATTTAGCTCTACAGGAGTTAAATTTTTACTAGTATAATAAATGGCATAAGGAGTGAGGTATTTTTGTCCTAACATAGCTCCTAGAACTGTGTCTAAAGCATCAATTGATATATGAAAAGGAAATTTCCAATTAGGTCCTTTTAAGATGTGTGCTTTAGAGATCATCTTTTTCAAAGTTTCAAAATCCTTTTGAAAATCAAAGTTCCAACTGAATTCACAATCTTTGGTGAGTAACTTGAAGAGTGGAGATGCAATCTTTGTGAAGTTTTCTATGAATCTTCTATAATATCTAGTAAAACCAAGAAAACTCCTAACATCTCATTGACAACTTGGGATTGATAATTTGGAAATAATTTCTATCTTAGATGAGTTTACCTTAATTCCATTTCTTGAAATACGGTGACCTAAAACAATTCCTTCATTAAACATCATAAAACATTTTTCATGACTTAATGAAAGATTTTTTTCTTTACATCTTATGAGAATTTTTTGTAAGTTTTCAAGCGCTTCTTCAAAAGAATTTCCATAAACTGTAAAATCATCCATATACACTTCCACACAATCATGAATAAGATCAAAGAAAATTCCTAGTACTTCTCTTTGGAATGTTGCTGGAGCATTTCATAATACAAAATAAAGTACTTGGTAAGCATAAGTCCCCCATGGACAGGTGAATGTGCTTTTGTATTGATCTTCAGATGCTACCTAAATTTGATTACACCCACTAAAACCATCCAAAAATGAGAAATATGTTTTACCTGCTAATGTATCTAAAACTTGATCTATGAAGGGAAGTGGAAAGTGATCTTTCAAAGTTGCTTTATTCAATTCCCTGTAATCAATGCATACTCTCCATTCTCCAATTTTCTTAGGAATGATTACTAAGGATGAAACCCATTAGCTGTCTGATATTGGATAAATGAAATTTACATTTAAAAGTTTCTGAAATTCCTCTTTAAAAATTTATTTTAAGTTTGGATTCATTCTTCTTTGTGGTTTTAGAGCTGGTCTAGCATTTTATTTAATATAAATATGATGCATGCAAGTTTTCAAATCAATTCCCTTGATATCAGTATATTCCCATGCATACGCAAAAGAGTGTTTTTGCAATATTTATACCAGTTCCTTTTTCTTTAATTCTCCCAGGTTTTCATTGATGTTTAAGATTTTTCCTAGAAAAATTTATATTGAAGAGTTTCCAAAGTTTTCCATAGAATGTAAATACATTTATCTAGATGATAGATATTCAATATTACATTGTTAAATTTTGACTATTGTCAAAATATAAAGAGGGTTCATTATTTTCTATTGAATTTAAAATTTGATCCTCTTCATTTATTTGTGCAATAGTGAAAACTGGTTGTATATCATTATCATCATCTATCCATTCTTGATTTTATACTTCTATCATTGTTTTTGTAGGTGGGTACAATGTAAATTTCTTTATCGAGCTTCCATTTGAGATAAATATGTCTCCTGATCTACAATTGATAAAAGCATTGGTTGTATCTAACCATGGCCTTCCTAAAATTAATGAATGTCCCCCCAAATTATTTTTGGGTGTTAGAATCATGAAATCAATAGGATATTCCCAAGAATCTAAGGATACTTATATATCTTCTAACAAACCATCGGGTCTAATTACATGTCTGCTAATTGTAACAATGTTGGTGTGTATTGAATATTAGGAAGCTTCAATTTATCCATAATTTGATTGCTCATTATATTTATGGCTACTCCTAGATCAATCATGTGTTCAGTATTTCAGTCCATTGATGTGTGTTTTTACAATGGGTTTTCCTTGATCTAAATATTTTCAAACTGTTGTCTTTCCCATCATGATATCTACAATTCTCCTGACTAGTTGAATTCTTTTTATTTCTTTTCTTTTTCTCCCTAATCCTTTAGTACTCAATTCCTTAATTGCTTTTGCAAAAAACGATATTTCTTTTATTTCTTGTAATAAGGGATTTTTCATACAGACATTTTTTTAATTCATCTAACATATCATAATCTGGCAATATGATTTTTTTCTACTCCTTTATCGATTTTCAACATTTCAGGAAAAGGTGGTCTTGAGATAGATATTGAAGGTTGTTCTATAATAGGAGTATTATTAGAATGTGTAGCATTTATTTATTTTTTCAATATTTTCTTTTCGAGGAAGGGAAATCTCTTCTTCAGAGTTATTATTATCTTTTTGAGAATTATTTTTTGTTTCCTGAATAACAATAGATGGTTTATTCCTTTCTAATACTCTACCAGAACTTAATTGAACATTATTTAGATCTAATGGAGTGATCATATAAGTTTGAGGATTCTGTCCTTCTAAGTTGTAAACAGGTTGTGAAGTTTTATTGTTTGGATTTAGGAGTGGTTAAACAGGTAATTGATTCTTTTTTTGTGAAAATGGCAAAGAAAGTTGTGGATTTACATTTTGAGCTTGAACCTGAGGTAACTAGTTGGTTTGAGGGAAGTATTGTGGTGGAAAATTTGGATAAGGTGGCGGATATTGTTGATATTGAGAATATATTCCATAAGGATTTTTCCATCCTTGATTCCAAGATTTTGGTTGAGCCCAAGACTGCCATGGCATAGTTGGATTCTAATTATTTTGTGAAGGTTGTGAAAATTATTGAGGATTAAAACATTGAGTTTGATTTGTTTGAGGATTTTGCCATGGTCTTTTGGCAATAAAGTAAAGAGGGTCTACCTGATTTGGCATTCTTTCTTCACTATGCGCATCTTTAAGACCTGGTATAAAGGGACATTCTTTTGTATCATGATTTTACGCACATATAACACAGGTTTATATGATTTTTAAATCTAAAGGACATTCTCTCAGAGCATGTTTCTTTCTACACCTAAGACAAAAGATGGATAATGCAGTATTTTCGACTTTCTACTTATTTTGTAATTTAAGGGTGTCAATTTTCTCATTGAGACTCCCTAAAATATTTGTTTTAAAGTTATAAAAAAACTACCTATTTATGCCCTACTTACTGTTCCATTTGCATATTTATTTACTCTTGGTAAAAGAGAATCCCTTGAACTTTTCCCTGTTCTTGCATTACCTCTTGAAATATGCACACATAGATCACAAATATCTGCAAATTGTAACTGAGAAATATTTCCTTTTCCCATTAGATTGAGAATATCAATCCAATCCTTTTTAATGGATTTGAGTAAGAGAGATTTCAAAGTTTCCTCATCTAGATTATTCATTTTTTTCCCTTTTTATATTATAAACAAATCTTTCGACAAAGTCTTCAAGATTCTCATCTTCTTTTTGTACCATTTTTAAGACTACATATTTAATGCTATGAAGCATGCAATAATCCTTATATTTATCTAATAATACATCTTTCATTTGTGCCCATGTCCTTATAGAATTCATTTCTAAACTCATAAACCATTTTAATGTTGAATTCTTTAAGGTGGTAGGGAACAATTTTAGTTTTTGAGCATCATGCAGATAATGATATGATCACATAATACTTCAAATTAAAAGAGAAATGTCATTGGGTCTTCAATTCTTATTCCATGAAAATTAGGGAGGATAGAAGGCCAGATGCTTTTCATTGTTAATGTTGTATCTTCACCAAGGATAGGGAACCCAAAAGGTTATGGGTTTTCTCTTCCTCTACCTCTATCACCTCCTCTGTTTCCTCTTCCTCCTCCAATCCTATGCTGTTCACCATTGACGTTGTGTACTTCTCCTTCTCCTTCTTCATCCATGATGGGTTCCTCATAATAGATATCTGGTCTACACTAGTATTATCTAGGTTTTCTTCTAGTTCTTCTGGTTCCTCTATCAATAGTTTGAAATAAGTTTCTTCCTCTTCTTCTTTAGTAGGCACTTCCAACTCTTGAGCTAGAATTTGTTCTCCAATTGAAGATAGGAAAATTATTTGAGTTGTTGGATATGTAGGATGTACTTCTATCACAACCCCTGTTAATGAAGTCGGTGAACCTTTAGATTGGATTTCGGATCTTAAGACTTCAGGAAGTCTATATTAGCCTGCTATGGATGGAATTCGAGTTTTTATGGGTGGTGTGGCGTTACGAGGCTGTGCTAGAGTGAGTGCTGATGTAGGAAATTAACTTGTTCCTTGACCTACAAACCTACCTCTAAAGTCTCTTCCACTATGCATATCATGTTTTTATTTGATTTTTTTTAAAGGCTTCTATTTACGCTTCTTGTGCAATGATGCCAAAATGTTTGGTCAATTTAATGTTCTTAAATTGAAGCATAAATTATCGACTAGAGTTGGTAACATTATGAATTTTAAGTGCACTATATATGCTAGAAGCCTTTCCTTTAATTGGTAAGATGATGATTATGTTTGTTTTGGGATTTTCATTGTTATTTAGATTCCTATTAGATTAGAGTTAAATTTCTACAAATTAATAAGTGGAAGTTAAAATACTATTAGATTAATCTACTAGGTCATATCTATGTTGAGTATCATCCTAAAATATCTTATGTTAATCATCCTAAAATTATGAACCTATCTAAACACCTTGCTGCTATAAAACAGAGTATTGAAGTTTTAATTATTCTAACAATCCTTCAAAAACTTTTCTACAAAATAAATACAAATTCTGATTCTAAATAGGATGGAAGTAATCTAGTAATTGCTAACTACATAATAGATACAAATTCTAACTCTGAAAGCATAAAAATATTGATTGTAATTAAGTGAAAAATGTTGAAGAACTAAAGTATTAAATGATTGTAAGCGCAAACAAAATAACGAAATGATGAACAAAATAACTGAATTATAACGAAATAATGAAAACAATGAAGTAAGGAAACTAAACTAGAATGCAATGGTAACACGATAACAGAAAGCAATTAAATGAAAACAATATAAAACGATGAAATGAAATAAACGAAAAACCTTGACTATCTAGAGGGGCCCTTTGCATCCAGTAGGTGTAAATCACACTCACATACACATCAAATCATAGAAAGGTAACTTTAATTAATACGAGAACAAAGGTTTGTTTCACAACTCTTTAGCAATTAACTATTACCTCTTTCTTATCCTTTACAGAGGATACATAATTATATATAAAATGTGTGCTCAACAATTTGATACTTCTACGCCTATAGGTCTGTTGATCAATCCTTATTCAAATTGAAACTAAACAGAAAGAGCATTATATCGTCGATTTGCTATTTGGAAAGAAAATTGAAGAAATGTGATGCATTCAAACTTCTGCTACTACGTGTTTGACCCGTGCCTTTGATTGTGCTACTGTGTGACTCCAATTATTTGGCTTGAGTGAATAGGAGGAGATCCATGAGGGGATCGATCCTCAACTACCCATGTGCTTGTTTGATTCATTGGCACACTAGAACCCCGCAAACCATGGAGGTAGATGCAAATTTATAAAATAGCCACATAATTATGTTAATTATGTTGCTAGTGCAATGTTTAACATAACAATACAACCCATTAATGAATTGTGAAAAATAAGACATGTAATAGTTTTTACCTTATCAAAACCTATGATTTACTGCTTTTATTGAGTTGATAGTGATGATGAAAAAGAGGAAAATGGAGGAAAAATGATGTCAAACAAAACAATTATGGAACTCTACAATTAGTAAGTAGCTTAGTATTTTAATTTGAAACTAGTTCATATTGCTACTATTTAATTTACATTTCATGTAATTCTTTTAATTTCCTTTTGTTGGAACTCTTAGCTTCCTTTGTTGCAACGATGTTAATGTCCTTTCATTGCAAATTCAATATTTTTTACTGTAATCATATAACTCAGTATTTGTTTCTACTCCAGGTTACATTGTTTTAAGTATTAATTACAAGATTAACCAATGTCTAACAAAATTGGTTATTTTCAATCGAATTAGTCGTTGATGCAATTCACTTGTAACACTATTCTACTTTGTTTTCAGTGATAAAGGATTATGTTAAGATTAAAAAGAAAGTTGGTTTATGTTTTGATGATACTTTTCATTCCAAGCATGTTGCATTTAATCCTTGTTACATCCAATCAAGAATATCATTACACTGGAACAAGTCACTCTTAGTAATTAGTGTGTTTCCTATTTTGGCAGTTTGATTTAGATTTCCCGCAATTTACTTTCCTATAAGTGTGTTTTATTTCTTGCAAGTGTGGTGTGCCATATTAGTGACCTGTGAAATCATACAAATTTAGTGTCCTATGTCTAGGGATCTTGGTCATGTTTGTATTTCTATGTATCTAAGGTCCAAAATTGTAAATATTAGTCATGATCACCTGACTAATATTGTTCAAAGAGGTCTAGATTTAGATTGGGTATCATGTAAATGTGTTTATTTTGTTAAGAGTTCAATTTCTAAAGTCATGTTTTTTCTTATGAAGGGAAATCAAGGAAAGTATTTGGTTAGTTGGAAAAAAGTGCAAAAATCATGTTTCACAAATCCTTGGTCATTGTGAGTTGGTACCATTCTAAGTCATTGTTAGTAGGTCACTTAAGTCTAGAGGTAATGTCTACATCAAAAGAAATCATGAAATGATCTTGACAGAAATTTGGAGGATATTTGGTATCAGTTTGAATGTCATTTCAAAAGGAAAAACTATGATCTCAATAAGGAATAACGGCTAGAATGGCAATCCTTCCATTTTCCAATGCATTGCATTTTCAGAAAAGCATTGCACATTCATGATTTTATTTCTAAATAACGATCTATGCTTTCATTCCCACTCCAAGCCATTCCATATGATCATTTGAACTTACCTCTTCATCCCTTATCATTTAGCTCTTCATCATTTGCACCAAAAATCTCAGGTTGCTCATTTCATTCGATGTGAAAGGGAGGCAAGGGCACTACAAGTTCACACACTACTCAAATTTTCTCATGCTGACGATCCAAGTTCCCTTACAGGTGCAAATATAACTCTATATTTATCCTTCATTCTTGAAATAACTCTAAAATTTCATTTAGAATCCAACATAAAATATTTAAAGCTTGCAAAAAGGATCAAATTACCATCACTTCTCTTCTAAAATTCACAATGTTTTTCTTCCTCCGCGCTGTGTTTTTATCCTAACTTGTTGCAATTCCAAACAATGGGTCATATCCCTCTTTTCTCACTGTCAATTCGCCTTTTCACTATGTGAGACCTTGCATGCAATAGGACCCTTGGTCTTAAGACTGTAACAAAGTTGTTTCCCTCATAGTTTATGCTCAAAAGTGTTTTAAAAAGTCAACTTTCTTTAGTGTTGTGTTTCGGGCTTGTGCGCTACAATCGTCCCGAGTTTAAATTCTTGCCAGCAATTATGAAATTCCAAGTTCTATAGGGTTTTCCTAAGAAATTATGGAATTGTAAGTTTTGGTGTAGTTGTTGGATTATATCTTAAGTCATTGTCAAGAGATTTCAAATACCATAACACCTTCATTTTTGCACAAACGAGTTGCTCATAACCTTAAACTATTCATTGTTCTAAAGAGAAACTATGTACAAAAACACAAAGGGGAGCTATTTTAGATTTTGAACCACATGATATCATAGCCATCAATGCAGATCCAGCCATCCGAATGGATTTTGAACAAGTAGGGTGTATGAGATTCTACGAGAAAATTTAGGGGTATCATTTTACAGTTGACAAAGGAATTTTCTAGGGGTTCTGATGGTGTGCAAGAAAAGCTGGGAAGTTTAACTTTTCCAGTCTTAGCTCAATTAACAGTTGAGGCCACTGAGATCCCTTTGAGTGGAGAGGAATACTTCAAAGGAATGGATTTTGATTTGGTTGATTTCAAGGACTTTTTCAAGCCAAAACAACAGAAAGGGTATGGTTCAGCTGTTCCAAGGAGTTATTTCCAAGATCACCATAATAAACTATTGGAAGTGATTCAAAGGTACTTCACATGTGAAGGGAGGTTTAGTAAGGTGTATCATTATCACATTATAATATTCCCTATTATCTCTTTGAGAGTCTATGTAAGATGGATGACCAGTTTCGAGCAAAAGGAAGAGAAGTTGAAGCTAGTTTGTTGCATTTTTTATTAACTAAATTGTTGGTAATTGTTATCACTTAGAACTGTAAACATTTGTATATAACCCTTTGCCCAAGTTCAATGCCTAAAGTTGGTGTTAAATTTCTTTTAGTCTATGTTTCTTACTTAGGGTTGAAGCTTTAAAGATGTTTGATGTAAAGTGTACTCTAATCCTATCAGTCATCCTCCACCATCATGCTTTCATAAGGCATGTCTTGTCTAATCCATGTCACCAATCCTTTCCGTAATTTCACAGCGCAGTCTCTTATTGGTCAGTTCCACTGCATAATTATTGTTTAGCCATTTCGCAACATCACCATCAAGCCGTTTCGCAACGCATTATGACAATTCAAAACTAATCACGCTGCGAAATCGCAGATTCGTGCGTTTTGCAGCGAATATTTCTAAAAGGGGTCAAGTACGTTATGAGTCACCATTTCCATCCTCTCATGTCAGTTCTCCGTACCTCCCAAACGCTCATTAACCATCACTCCACTAATAGATTTGCAGACATGCGCATCAGTATTAATTCAAATGAGTTTTACTATGCATGGATCTTTATGATGATCGTGAATGATACATAAGTGACAAGCCCGTGTGATGATTATATGTGAGTTTGCAAGTGAAGCTGCTTTCAAGTGAGCCTATTTACAAGCAAGGCTGAGTCAAAAAGGATTGAATTACCATTCCAGTTGAAGCTGTTGTTCATTGTCAGTGCGAAGATTTCAAAGACAAGATGGAGAAGAGAGAACACCGGTCTGGAAAATGTCAGAGAACAGAGCCTGAAGGTTTAGACTTAGCATTAAGAGATGAGGGTGTGAAGAAAGCCTTCAAGGATGCCGGCTGTTGGAATTTTTGTAAGAAGCTGCAGGGTGGCCATGCTCAGGTAACAAAGGATTTTGCTTTAAACTTCACCGGTTTGAATTCTAAAATAGCTATGTTAGAAGTTAAAGTGTCTCCGGAGGAAATAGCTGCAGTAACTGAGATCCCAAGAGGGGGGCAAGAATGGTTTAAGAACTTCAAGTTCGATATGAATCCATGCAAAGAATTCTTGAAAGAGGCATATGTGAATGAGGACCTGACAAAAGCAGTGCCTAGAAACTATGCTAAGGAGCATTATGCCCTGCTTCTCACCTGTATTCAGAAGTACTTAACTTGTGAGGGAAGATATAATAAAGTCTATTCTTACCACTTCAAGTTGTTGTTGCATTTTACTGGTAAAACATCCATAGACATTCCCTTTTACTTGTTTCGAAGTCTGACCAAAATGTGTGACGAAGTGCAATTAAGAAAGGATGACTGTGAAACATCTTTATTTCACCATGGTCTGGTTAAATTGTTAGTTTTGAATGGTCTTCAGAAAATCGGTAGGGATTGGGTCTCGTTCATTTTCATGGCAGGTTTTCAAAGCAAAACAGGTCTTACTCCACAGCCCGTTAGAGAAAAAGAGCAGTCAGTTGAAGAACCCACGATAGTTGAGCTTCAGAAGGAAGCTAGGGATAAAAAGAAGGTCAAGTCACAGTTAAAGAAATCAGTCAAGCCACTGGTTATTAAAGAACAACCTCAGCCATCAGCAAAAGGAAAAGCCCAGCATAAGAAGACTTTACCTGGGCCAAATGAATCTGAAAAAGTGTCAAGGGTGAAGACAAGGAGTCAAATAAGCAAAGAAAAAGGCAAAGTAGTGGCTGTTGAGGAAAGCCCTGTATCAAAGGCCAGCTTGAGTGATTTGTTGGAAGCTATTGAGTTTGAGCAAGTTGAGCCGGTGCACATTGAACCAATGCACGTTGACTTGACACAGTCAACACCGGAAAGCACTAAGAAATCCAGGGCTTCAAAAAGACTGAGGTTTGATGAACCAGGTGATGAGTTTATCTTCAAACCAAGAAGACCTCTCACAAGAAAGTGAGCAAGGGAAGCTGAGAAACTGCCTAGAACAAAGGTATCTAAGGAATTGCCCAGAACAGAGGAGGCAGAGGAAATCAAGAAAAAAGGCTCAAATAGAAAAGTCATCATTTCCCAAGGAGGAAATATTATAGCCATAAAGGACCAGTTGGAGGCAACTGAAATTGAAATTGCTAAGATGAAGAGTGCCACTAGAGAGGTTGCAGTTAGGTATGCCAATTATCAAAAAGCTGTGTTGAAAGGAAGTAAAGACCTAATAGGCCAGGTGGATTCAGTGGCTGATGTTTACACATGGACAGTTCCGGCTCTCAAACAGGCCAAAGTCATCAAAAAGACAAACATGCATTTAAGAGCTGAAAACAAAGCCATGAGAAAGGAGGTTCCAAAATTGAAGGCACAGCTAAGTAAATTAGCTGCTAAATGAAATTGCTGATTCCAAGTAAGGTGTTGTTCTAAGTTTTGAAAAATGTTGCTTAAGTTCATTATTTTGAAGGCATGTAAACCCTGCTATACATATCCAAGGTAAAAAGGAGTTTTGCAATCAGGTGGCAGAGCAGTTAAAATCTCAGAGAGAATTGAAATTGTTTAAAACAGTTTCGCAGTTTCGCAACGTGCTACGAAACTGCGAAACTGCTGTAGGTGTTGATTGTAAACGCAGACAAACAGTTTGGTAAGATGATCGGGAATTTTCTAAAGGAAACACCTGAAGGATATGTAGGAGACCAAATGAAACTATCACAGCCATTCAGATCAAGGCAGGTGTACCTTTAAAAAGGTGAAATGTTTTGACTCAAGTGTAAAGTTTTTATTATAAAGTCACTTTATTGCCGGTCATAAGGTGTTGAATGAATTGCATACATGGAATTTTGGCTTGCACACTTGGCCATCGATGGAGCATCCAATTCATCAGGAAACATGGTGGTGTTCTATTGTTTTTGGGTTATTAAAGAGACTTAAAGTACATGCTGTTGCATATTCGAAGTGATGGGGGACCAGAACCGAAAAGTAAGGGATATTCTCAGCCAACACGGAGCAGATTAAAGCCTTTAGTATCTAAAGCTAACATGGGGCATTAATTGCTCATCTCATGCCATCTCAGCCAATGAAAAGGAAACCAGGTGTCAAAGCTGCAAGGAGGAGTCATTCTACGAAGGAGATAGAGTTAGAGTTATAATTAGATTAAAACTCTTTAGAACTTCCGTTAGTGGTTGTTGTATTAAACAAGTTTGTTAAAAGTAGATAAGTGTCATTAGTGGCAGTCATTGAGCTCCCCTCATGCTGGAGGAGGAAGCTCCAAGTAGTTAGAATCATGTTCTATATATAGCTAAATCATCTATGTAATAGGGGTTGGATATTTTGAGAAACAGAGTATTGCTTTGGCTTGTGTAAAAACCCAGTTTAGTAATGTAATTTGCTGCTTATCTTCTCAGGATTCTTACGGTGTTTCAAATGCTCAAGAT
>APFE030890551.1:0-14121 GCA_000404065.3 Pinus taeda | reverse complement strand
TAACATTATCTCAAGAAGTAGACAAAGATTTTCTGATATACCAGGTACTTCAAACATTTCAAAATATTTGTTTCCTGAATTTTCAAGAAGTCCTGAAAATAAAATTGTTGATGATAAAATTCAAGAGGTGTTGTTGAGGTCTGAAAACGAAGAAGAATTGATTGGAATTATTTTAGATTTACAAAAGAGAGGCATTGATACTTCATCTTTAGTGTCTCAAAAAGATAAAGAAGAGTTTTGGGAGGTTGTTACTGCAGAATTGCTATTAGAAGAAGAAGATTTAAATCAGCTCAAACAGCTTGATCCTTTTGAAGTGTTGCTCAAATCTAAAACTAGTTTACCTCTCCCTGATTGGAGTTCTTTTGTCAGTGGTTTGCAAAGTCCAAATAGTCCTTTCTGCCTCTGCTAGCCCAGACAGTTCTCAGACATCATCTCACACTAAATCTTCTCCCTCTGGTCATACAATACCTGTTGTCACTGCTCCTCCATTCATTATGGCTGTACCTACTAGGTATGCTCCTCTAGCTCTCCCTGCTGTTTTACATGATCTTCCTAATAAATATGCTGCTAGGATTCCAACATGGGGAGGGGATGAAGATTTTACTGCAGAAGAACATGTGGATAGATTCAATGATTTTATTGATAGGTATGAAGTGGATGATGAAGATGTAAAACTGAGATTGTTTGCTTAGACTTTCATTGGGGAAGTCAGAAAATGGTTTAAAGCCCTAACAGCTGGTAGCATTCATAGTTGGGCTGAGTTTGAAGATAGCTTTCTGAGGAAATGGGGAAATAGAACCAATCCTATTCAAGCCCTCACTGAATACAATAGTCTAAGAAGAGCTCCAGAGGAGATTGTCCAAAACTTTTCTAAGAGGTTTAATAAGGTATATAATTCTATTCCAGCACACTTGAAACCTCCTGGAGCTTTGGCACAGTTAAGATATGCTGAGTCATTTGATTCAGATTTCTCCCTTTTACTCAGAGAAAGAGAGTCTGCTACTCTGGCTGACATGCAAAACGATGCAATTAAGGTAGATGCGAATATGCTTGCTGCCAAAAAGTCGAAGATGGCAAAGACTAAGATAAAGGAAGAGGAGAAGCCTTCTACTTCTGCTCAAGAAGACAAGTTTGAAACCATCATGAGAACCATGGAAGAGTTGATGGATCAATTAGCACTTGGGAATACTGCTGCTCCCCAAGCACAGAAAGAGCCTCGATTTAGAAACCCTCAATTTAGATGGCCTCAAAATCAGCAAAGGCCAAGAGACAATAGAAATCAGCAGGCAGATCCCCCAGTGAGACCTCCTTTTCAACAAAACTTGGTGGATGAAGAAGAAGAACCTGAAGTACCTGAGGAATCTATTCATTGCTTTGATGAAGAAGGGTCATGAATTTTCTTGACCAAAGAGGAACATGATGAGTCCAGCATGACAAAGTCAGAGGAAGAACCTTCAGATTTTTTAAAGGGCTATCAGCATGCTATTTTTTAGATACAAAAGTAGTATAATCTAAGGAATAGAGATGTTCCTATTACAGCAGACAAAGCACAGTTCAAGAAGAATACCTCAAGGACAGCTGATGATAAAAAGGAGAAAGCAAAGGTAGGTGAAAATAAGGTTGATCCTCCTCTTGACAAAAGGGACATTCAAATTTCTTCTCCTCCTAAGGAAAGTGACAAGTCTACCTCTGTTTTTAATATTGAGAATGAGATTGCAAAAATTAAAATATCAGTCCCTTTTAATGAAATTCTCAAGGTAGAAAAGTATAGAAGCAAAATTGTTGAAATGCTCAATTCACAACCAGGGGTGGCCGATATCCTAAATGTACAAGAAAATAATCCTGTTATCTGCTTGGGTCCAAGGTTTGAGGATGAACAAAATGAAGAGTTCCCTCCCTTTTACATAAGCATTACTATTCATGATATGACTTTACATAATGCTATGTTAGATTCGGGAGCATCACATAATCTTATGCCTAAAGTAATTATGGAGAGACTGGGGTTAGAAATTACTAGGCCATATAAGGATTTATTCTCCTTTGATTCTAAGAGAGTTCATTGCATAGGTTTGATAAAAGATGTGGTTGTGGGTCTACAACAAATTCCAGCAAAAACCACTGTTATGGATATTGTTGTTGCAGACATCCCACCTAAGTTTGGAATGCTGCTTTCAAGGTCTTGGGCAACCAAAATCAAGGGCACAATGCAGATGGATCTCACATATGCTACTATTCCAGTGTTTGGTGAGCAAAGGAGGTTGTACCGTGAAACAAGGATGGCCTACATGGTGAGTAGCAAAGAAAAACCTCAAAATTTTCCTATTTACTCATGTGATACTGGTCTTGGTTTAGCTATCCTTTTTAATGAGTCCGTTGGGAGAGAATTGGAAGAAAAATCAGCAGAAAATCAGAGTTATGAAGGACAGCCAGGAGATGAAGAAGATATCATGGGCTGTTGGTCATTATACTTTGATGGAGCAACAGGGAAAAAAGGGGCAGGAGCTGGAATTTGGATCACTAGTCCAACTGAAGAAAGTAAGTTTCGGTCATAAAAACTAAACTTTGATTGTACCAATAACATGGCTGAGTATGAATCTCTAGTGTTAGGCCTGGAAACCTTGATAGAATTGAAGGCAAAGAACATTTCTGTTTGTGGAGATTCTGAATTGATTATTAAGCAGGTACAAGGTACATATCAAACAAAGGATGCAAGGATGAGAGCGTACAGAAATTTAGTGTTGGAATTATTGGAAAAATTTCAATCCTATACCTTCAGTATAAAAACCAGAGATCAAAATTCTGTTGCAGATTCTCTTGCTGTGGCAGCCAGTCTGTTTATTATTCCCAAACATGCTTCTGATAGTTATGAGGTGAAGGTCCGCCATAGACCAGTTATCCCAGATAATATCCTAAACTAGCAGGTCTTTGAAGATGATCAGCAGGTAAGAAATTTTCTAGAGTTGAAAGAAGAGTTCGAGCATAATCAAATTGATCAGCAGAATATGTTAACAGAGACAAAGGAAAAGTCTGAAGTGTTGCAGCTACAAAACAACCTAATTCCTAAAGGCCTTATTCCACTTGAAAAATTATTTGATCAAAATGATGTGTTTAAAGCACCAAGATTGCAAGCCAATGAAGAGGAAATAGAAAGCTGTAATTTAGGTGACTCAGTTGTGCCAAAATTAGTCAAAATTTCAAAGTTTTTATCAGCTGATATGAAGGTCAAATATGTTGAAATGATGAAGAAATTTATTGATGTTTTTGCATGGAGCTATGCTGATTTGAAACAGTATGATTCTTCAATCATACAACATACCATCCCAATTAAGCAAAATGAGAAGCCTTTTAAGCAGAAATTAAGAAGGATTAATCCTCTTCTAATGCCACTAATTGAAAAAGGAGGTGAAAAAGATTTTTGATGCCAAGATTATTGTTCCAATTCAGATTCTCAAATTGGCTTGCTAACTTGGTACCAGTCAGGAAAAAGAATGGGGAGATTAGAATTTGTATAGACTTCAGGAATTTAAACAAGGCTTCACTGAAAGATAATTATCCTCTTCCCAAAATGGATTTCATTTTGCAAAATATTGTTGGTTCACAAAGGATGTCTATGCTTGATGGCTTCTCAGGGTATAATCAGATCCTTGTTCATCCAGATGATCAGGAGAAGACAACTTTCAATACACCATGGGGCACATTTATGTATGCAAAAATGCCTTTTGTCCTCATGAATGCAGGAGCCACTTTCCAGAGGGCTATGGACATTACTTTCGCTGAAGAAAAAGATAAATCAGTAGTGGTATATCTTGATGATATCACAGTCTTTTCAAAGAAGGAAGAAGACCACTTAAAGCACCTAGAAAGGATCTTGTTTAAGTGTAGGAGGTTTGGTATTTCTTTAAACCCAACCAAAAGTATCTTTGCTTTGACTTCTGGCAAATTGCTTGGACATATTATCTCTGAAGAGGGAATTAGGATTGATCCTAATAGAGTTAGTGCTATTCAAAGGCTAGATTTGCCAAGGAGTAAGAAAGAGATTCAATCTTTTCTTGGAAAGGTTAATTTCGTTAGGAGATTCATTCCTAATTTTGCTGAGGTGGTCAAACATATAACAAAAATGTTAAAGAAAGGAACAGATTTCAAGTGGACAGTTGAAGCAAAGAAATCATTTGAAGAGATCAAAAAGGCATTCTCTCAAGCACCAGTTCTTATCAGCCCTGATTTTACCAAAGAGTTTCTGATCTTCACATTTGCTTCTGAAGATACAATTGCTGGAGTCTTGTTGCAAAAGGGAAGTCAAGGTATTGAACAACCCATTTCTTTCTTTAGCAAGGCATTGGCTAATGCTGAATTGAAATATAATATCTTAGAAAAGCAAGCATATGCATTGGTGAAAGCAATTAAGGATTTCAGAATTTATGTGTTGCATTCTCATATTATTGCATACGTGCCAAGTGCTGTTATAAAAGATATTCTTACACAAGCTGACCCAGATGGAAAAAGAGGGAAATGGATAGCAAAGCTGTTGGAGTATGACATTGAGATTAAGCCCACCAAGTTCTTAGTGTACCTGACAAAAGCAGTGCCTAGAAGCTATGTTAAGGAGCATTATGCCCTGCTTCTCACCTGTATTCAGAAGTACTTAACTTGTGAGGGAAGATATAATAAAGTCTATTCTTACCACTTCAAGTTGTTGTTGCATTTTATTGGTAAAACATCCATAGACATTCCCTTTTACTTGTTTCGAAGTCTGAGCAAAATGTGTGACAAAGTGCAACTAAGAAAGGATGACTGTGAAACATCTTTATTTCACCATGGTCTGGTTAAATTGTTAGTTTTGAATGGTCTTCAGAAAATCGGTAGGGATTGGGACTCATTCATTTTCATGGCGGGTTTTCAAAGCAAAACAGGTCTTACTCCACAGCCCGTTAGAGAAAAAGAGCAGTCAGTTGAAGAACCCATGATAGTTGAGCTTCAGAAGGAAGCTAGGGATAAAAAGAAGGTCAAGTCACAGTTAAAGAAATCAGTCAAGCCACTGGTTATTAAAGAACAACCTCAGCCATCAGCAAAAGGAAAAGCCCAGCATAAGAAGACTGTACCTTGGCCAAATGAATCTGAAAAAGTGTCAAGGGTGAAGACAAGGAGTCAAATAAGCAAAGAAAAAGGCAAAGCAGTGGCTGTTGAGGAAAGCCCGGTATCAAAGGCCAGCTTGAGTGATTTGTTGGAAGCTATTGAGTTTGAGCAAGTTGAGCTGGTGCACATTGAACCAATGCACGTTGACTTGACACAGTCAACACCGGAAAGCACTAAGAAATCCAGGGCTTCAAAAAGACTGAGGTTTGATGAACCAGGTGATGAGTTTATCTTCAAACCAGGAAGACCTCTCACAAGAAAGCAAGCAAGGGAAGCTGAGAAACTGCCTAGAACAGAGGTATCTAAGGAATTGTCCAGAATAGAGGAGGCAGAGGAAATCAAGAAAAAAGGCTCAAATAGAAAAGTCATGATTTCCCAAGGAAGAAATATTATAGCCATAAAGGACCAATTGGAGGCAACTGAAATTGAAATTGCTAAGATGAAGAGTGCCACCAGAGAGGTTGCAGTTAGGTATGCCAATTATCGAAAAGCTGTGTTGAAAGGAAGTAAAGACCTAATAGGCTAGGTGGATTCAGTGGCTGATGTTTACACATGGACAGTTCCGGCTCTCAAACAGGCCAAAGTCATCAAAAAGACAAACATGCATTTAAGAGCTGAAAACAAAGCCATGAGAAAGGAGGTTGTAGAATTGAAGGCACAACTAAGTAAATTAGCTGCTAAATGAAATTGTTGATTCCAAGTAAGGTGTTGTTCTAAGTTTTGAAATTTTTTGCTTAAGTTCATTATTTTGAAGGCATGTAAACCCTGCTATACATATCCAAGGTAAAAAGGAGTTTTGCAATCAGGTGGCAGAGCAGTTAAAATCTCAGAGAGAATTGAAATTGTTTAAAACAGTTTCACAGTTTCGCAGCGCGCTACGAAACTGCTGTAGGTGTTGATTGTAAACGCAGACAAACAGTTTGGTAAGATGATCGGGAATTTTCTAAAGGAAACACCCGAAGGATATGTAGGAGACCAAATGAAACTATCACAGCCATTCAGATCAAGGCACGTGTACCTTTAAAAAGGTGAAATGTTTTGACTCAAGTGTAAAGTTTTTATTATAAAGTCACTTTATTGCCAGTCATAAGGTGTTGAATGAATTGCATACATGGAATTTTGGCTTGCAAACTTGGCCATCGATGGAGCATCCAATTCATCAGGAAACATGGTGGTGTTCTATTGTTTTTGGGTTATTAAAGAGACTTAAAGTACATGCTGTTGCATATTCGAAGTGATGGGGGACCAGAACCGAAAAGTAAGGGATATTCTCAGCCAACACGGAGCAGATTAAAGCCTTCAGTATCCAAAGCTAACATGGGGCATTAATTTCTCATCTCATGCCATCTCATCCAAATGAAAAGGAAACCAGGTGTCAAAGCTGCAAGAAGGAATCATTCTACGAAGGAGATAGAGTTAGAGTTATAATTAGAATAAAACTCTTTAGAACTTCTGTTAGTGGTTGTTGTATTAAATACGTTTGTTAAAAGTAGATAAGTGTCATTAGTGGCAGTCATCGAGCTCCCCTCATGCTGGAGGAGGAAGCTCCAAGTAGTTAGAATCACGTTCTATATATAGCTGAATCATCTATGTAATAGGGGTTGGATATTTTGAGAAACAGAGTATTGCTTTGGCTTGTGTAAAAAGCCAGTTTAGTAATATAATTTGCTGCTTATCTTCTCAGGATTCTTACAGTGTTTCAAATGCTCAAGATATGTGGCTTTGCCTTATGTTTAATGTTTTTACAGTTGTATGAATACACAATCACTCAGAATTCACTTATGCTGCTCTGATTTCCTGTGTGTATTTGTAAACTGAGGTTTCTATGAGATGTTGTTTTGAGTATTTAAACATTACATGCCCTGACTTCTATGCATGAGCAGTGTTATAACTCACTGAATATGATCAACTCCATAAGCCCAATGGAAGTCTTTGTAATGTCTGTCCAGCCAACATGTTTATTAAATTTACTTTACTAGAGTTAGCCCTCTTATCAACAATAAAAATCAATAACTTTTTTGAGAGAGCCCTCTTAGGCTAGGGAGGCTAATCCTTAGTCAAAAGATTGGTCTGAAATAGTTACACAGAGTCTACCTGATCAACAGCCCTTCAGTGCTTGATTTTGTGATAACAGTAATTATGAAGGATATTGAAAAGAAGGAGAATTCATGGAAAGATTTTTTGGTTTCTTTAGTATGGGAAACATAGTATTTAAATTGTCAAAATACCAAGAAAGACACTCCTTTAGTTGTGATTAAAGAAGCTTCACTTGCAACATCAAGCTCAGTAAAAAAGGCTTTGACTAGAAACAAATTAGTTGATAAGAAAAGTGTTAATAAGCTACATTTCTCACCTTAGGTAGAAAATATGTAAAGGGTACCAAGAACAATATATATAGCCAAGAGATTGCCGTTCGATCCTCCATATTCACCTATTCAATTTATGGAATCAAAAAGCAAACATAAGGAAGTGGAAATTGATGAAAGGGACCAGAAAATTGGAGAGTTACAAGATTAGTTGGAGAAATCCCATTTGAAAATAACATATTTGCAGTAGGAGAATAGGGAACTTAGACATAAAATATCACAAGAAACTATTCAGCCTAGTGAAACAGATCCATCAAAGGAAACATTGGCACATGTGGCTAGAGGCAAAGGAAAAATGGTCCTTGATGTCAAAGAGATGAAGGAGCCAGTTGAGCATTCAAGGAGACCTAGATCTAGGTATGCTACCAAGGTGCAAATGTAAGTAAAGGAGACTATTTAGCCTAAATATAAGATGGATTTTGAAGAACATAAAGAATTTGAGAAGCTATTGGAATAGCATGAAAGAGTTCAACAACAGGTGGACCATCTTGTGCAAAAGGATTGCAAGGATGAGTTTTATGTGTTTAGGAAGTTGGAAGTTGTTGGGCATGTCCTTAAAAAGGCTAAATACAAATTGAAGTGGATGATGCCTCTGCATAGGCAAGTGAAAAAAATGTATGTACAAAATTTGGTGTTATAAAGAACGCTCAGATTGGTGAAGAAAAATCTCATTGAAGTCAAGGAATCTAGAAGGAAGAGGAAAACGGGCTAGTTATATATACTTGCATTGGCTAGTTAAAAAGTGAATCTCTAGCAGGAAAGCTCCAATAAGCCCTAAAATGTGATTTTTTGGTTCAAGAGATCATAAAAGATAAATTTTGATGAAATTTGCAAAAGCACAACAAGGGTTTTGTTGCACTTTTTATATAGATTTTGATATTGGTGGGACAATGAAGTTGGAATTTTTTGTTGTCATGAGGAGAGTTATAAGAGGTTCTATCATCCACATTGATGTTTCCAACACTTTATATTAATAAAGGAGTTGATATATGTTCAGTTTTTGGAGGCGTTGCGAAAGCATACAATATTGTTGTGAAAGTGGGGAGCAGATCAAAGGGAGGTCTGCAGGGATTTTTAATCTTACTTAAGAGGTTCAACACCATCACAAAGGTATTTGAGACATACCCATTTTCTTCATTTTGACAGAAAGGGGACACAACCGTACAAAACATGGAAGCTACTTCATTTTGCTACAAAACTGCGTAATGCGCTACAAGTTTGGACAATTAGCATTTTTCATTTTTCATTTCAATTTTTTGACTACTAGAAGTGGTTTAGATCATTTAGATAGGTGTAAAATTATCTTAGGAGATGTATTTAATGTTTATTTTTCAATATTCCAAGTTAGTGATATTTTAGGCTTGGATTGGTTGTAAGGAAAACTACTATTTTTCAGTATATGCACTACATTTTTTATGTATCTAGTTAAAAGTTTGTTTTCATCAATGATCTCAACCATCTAGGGTAGGAGGTCAAATCCTTCATGATGTATAAAGAGATAAAAATCATTGTAAGTGGTTATGTTGGTTATATTAGAGAAAATACTTTTGTGCACTTTATTTTTCTGAAAGCTTTGCCAGTGAATGAATGAAATAGAAGATGATTTGCATGGATTCCTGTGTCATAATTTTGGTGGTTTGTGCTCCTTTGATATTGTAAATTATTTTGTATATTTACATCCATTTAATGTGTATATTTGTTTCTTGGAAAAAACCATATGTTGGGTTCAAATTCATCTTTAATCATGCTCTATTTTAGTTTTCTAAGTTATCAATGTTTTTAGCATAAATCAACATTGTAAAATCCATCCATTTTTTTATGCTCTAATGTGTTGTCTTTCACCTTTCCTACATTCACCCCTACAACAATTTGACCTAAATTCCAGCACCAAACCTACCTACCTTTCCCTGGAGAAACCCTCTAATTTTCCATCATATCACTCGACAGAAAACTAATTTGACATGACTCCATGCTTAATGGATATGTCTCTTTTATCATCAACAAACCTTTAAAAATCAAACCTAGTTGAGCTTATAACCTAGCCTAATATCATATTTTTTGGGTAACCTAAGTGAGAGAGCACTCTTTAGGCTTGAAGGGCTAGATTCTGGCCTAAAGTGGATTTTGGTTACCCCCTAGAATTCCTTTTTCAATCTAGGGAAATCACAAAGTGCTAACATTTTGGCAACCATACTAGGGATTTGAAAGTTAAATATTCCCTGGTAAAAACTTGATTTGAAAATCTTAAAACTAGTTCCTATGGGTTACAGTGAGTTAGGAATCATTAGGTTAAAATTTTTACCTAAAAACTGTGTTAAAGCCTAGATGTGATAAATTTTCTTGGAAATATGGCTTCTAGAAATATCCATACAAGATCAAAACCATACCTCAATATCCCTAAAGTTGTAAGTGATCTGGAGAAGATGATTAGAAAGAAGAAGTTTGAAGAAGTTCTAGTGAGTAACAGTCCTTTACAAAGATCTTACATCCTTCCTGAAAGCATTGTAATACTTGAGGACATTAAATTTGTTTTTCCATTTGAACATAGCCTTTTTAGATCCAAATTTGAAACCTTTGTTTCTAAGACATTCATTGATGAGTCTAAGTTAATACCATATGTAGTAGCACAAAAACTTAGCATTTCAAAGTCTGCTAAAAACATTTACAACAGTTTCATAAATTTGAGGACTTGGTTAATTAGCTGCAAAAGGCTGTTGAAAAATCATCCACATTTCAACAAACTGTCACTACTTATTCTATCCCCTCATTTAATTTTCCTTTGATCCCTTCACATTTTTTTCTCCTATTAGATCTGCTATCTATACTCCTCCCTTTACAACAACCCAACAAATCATAGTTTCATCACCATTTCCACCCTCATTGTCAAGCACAACAATGAGTACATCTACCTCTCAGACCATAATCAATGTTGCTCATTATGCCCCATTGGTTTTTCAATGACCACTAAATTCCATGCCATAGAATTATGGGTGACACATACTTCAATTTGATGGCACTGGAACCACTACAACACAACAACACATAGACAAATGAATGATTTTACGAACCTTGAAGAAGTTGATGATGATGATGATGTTAAACTAAGGATTTTTTCCCAAATCTTGGCAGAGGAAGCCAGAAAATGGTACAGAGGCTTGGCAACAGGTAGTATTGCAAATCTTCAAAAACTTCATCAACTTTTCCTTTCTTGATGGGACGTCAGAAATAACCTTCTCCATGTTTTTAGAAAAATATGAAATCTTGAAGAGAGCTTTGGGAGAGGCAGTCCAATATTATTCAAACAGATTTAATAATGTTTATAATTCTATTCCTATAGAAATAAAGCCTAAACCAGTTTTGGCATTGTTTCACTACCCATATGGATTCGATGTCGACATGGCCTACCAACTAACAGAGAAAAGCTCATCTACCCTAGAGGAGATGTAAAATATTGCAGTGAATGTAGAAGCGAACTTACTGGCCAAGCGCCAAATTGAAGACTGAAAAGAGGGTAACTATCAAGGAGGAAACTTGAACATCATTGGACATTAAGTTGGATACTTTGGTAAAAATATGGAGAAGATGATGGAGAAAATGACTTTTTCAAATAAAAAATTTGAATTTTAGAAGGAAACTGATTCAAATCAAGTAGAGGAACCAAATAAATCCAGCAGACAAACAAAAAATAAGACCTCATTTTCAACATATTTATGTAGAAGAAGAGAAAGAAGCACCAGAAGAACAAATAGGATCATATTAATCTCTTTGGTGAGGGAGAAGTAGATAACGTTTTCTTGAAAAAGGAAGAACAAGAGTTGTTCTTACAATCACAAAAGGATGGCATGCCTGAAAAATCAGAAGACTAAAAGAAGGGCTATTAGAATTATATCATGGAAGTCCACAAACAATATAATTTGAGGAATAGGAAAGTCCCAATAATTTCTCCTAAAAAGGGCTAGGCTGATACACCTTCTACTAGTCAGAGAAAGGTTGATCCTCTCAAAGACATTCCTCAAAAGCAAGATGCAACTATGAAGGAGGTAGAAAGATTCCAGCATATTTTAGTCTTGAGAATGAGATATCAAAGATTAAGATTTATGTTCTGTTAGCACCTAAATCCACCTTAGGCTGAAGGAAGGAAAAATTCAGGGTAACCACAAACCATGCTTAGCCTCGTAGCTAGCCCTACGAGGACATGAGAGGGCTCTCTCTGAGTCACGCTCAGTGAATAGATAAACAATATGGTCTTAGATGACTTGCAATGAATATTGATATTTGGATAGGTAAATAAATATGGAAACAAGAAACAATTTTGTATAAATGACTGAGCTTCTGGGATATATGGGACCAACAAACAACAACGAGCAGAGAATTTAATACAAAGGCACAGATTACTTCGTGAGGCAAGATAGGCGGAAAGTATAGCAATTTAATTTGAAGTAATGCAGAATGGAAAGATTGTTTAGGAGGGTGAAAAGGGCATAAACACATGAATCCTTTTCAACAGAAGAAGAACACATACGTGAACCTTTCTCACAGGCAGAGCAATAAATATGAACTCTACCTTATCTTACTTAGAAAATTTCACTAGAAATGAAGATGAAATGAACTGTGAAATATAACGAAATACATATGAAACATAAAGAGACACATTTTCTACACTCACAACCACATGAATCTCATGAAACAGAGCCGTTGCCTTTCATTAATCCTCTGTCAAAATATACAATGAAGAACTGAGTTTTTCTCCCACAGTCTCCCAGAAATTACAATCAACCAAACCCTTGCAAATAGTTTGCATACAATAAATAGATTATGCCATGAGGAAATAGAACGACCAAGATTTGGGGAGTTTTTGGAATCATTACAAAGTGGAAGTGGAAACCCAAGCATTAGTTACAAGTGCAGCGTTACAAAAATGACAAATGGCTTGGGTGACTGCTCGCCTTCCTTTGCCACTTGGATAGAAGCCATACTCTAGTGAAAATACTTTAAACTTTGCCTTAGGTGCCAAAAAAAGTGAAGTGTAGATGAGCAGGCCCACTTGGAGAAAGTCGTGAATTGAAATGTCGCGAAGCGGAAGTGATTTTGGCCTTTTTCTCTATATGCGTCGCACCCAAATCTATATGCGCCGCACAACTTTTGAGGCGATTGTGAGGTACCTTCTGAAGTCCAAATTATGCCAAAGTGTGCTTGTTAGAAAGCCCTACCTGTCTACTTTCCAACCCAAGTGGAATTTCTAAATTTAGTGCTCATTTGCCCCTCCAAACTTCAATCTCCCAAGACTGCTTCCTGTGTGTCAAAATAGGGGCAGAGAGGTCATTGTTTGAGTGTTTTTGACCTCTTGGGGACTCAAAACTTGCCCAAATTTCTTGTCCATGCACTAGTAGTCATGATTTTGCATGTTAAATCCAAAAATTCAAACCATTTTCAATTTGGAGCTCCCAATCCTAAGCGCCACGCCAGTGACGCGGCACACAGGGAGAAAAAGCCTGTGTTGTGACCACAAATTTGCCATGTGACCAAAATTGCCCCAAATTTCTTGAAATTTGGGTTGGAGGTTATCTATGAGGTACTATGATAGGCCACAGAGGCTTCAGCAAAGATTTGAAGCTGATCTTGCTCTTTTTGCCTCTTTTGCCTCTTTGTCGCTTTGCTCAATTTTACCTTCAAACTCCTTATCCGAGCCTTTGAACTCATGTTTCGTGCCTTGTAGTGATAGACCATCCACCTCTGTATGGTTTTGTCCCTGTCAACCTTCTCTAGTAATCTCTCAAGGTGGATTTTGATGTGCTCGAGCCAAGAGTCACAGTGATTATTAATCTCTTGCTCCAATGGATTGAGCTCAATCCTCCTATGCTAGGAAGCTTGGCGATTCTCACGGATGCTTTGCAGCTACATGATCTCATGCTAGTCCTCAAGCTATTTGTTCCTCTACTCCAAATACCTGATAATCCATTTGGCCCTCTCCAAATTGAGTTACAAGTCTTGGATCTCCGTTTTCTGCTCCTGGATGGTCCTTTTAAGTTTAACACTCTCCTCATTTGCATCATCATCATGAATGAGGATGAAATCAGCCTCTTTTTCACTTGATGGCCCCTCGTCATGCATGGGCTTCTTACCCTTGTCCTATACCTGTGTTGCCGATGTCAGAAGCAAGGCCCCTTCCACCCCAGGTGGAGATAACACTCGCTTTGCTGTTGTAAACAAATGCCTACTTCCTCTCTGATATGTGATGAATCCTGGCATAGTAGTGGTCTCATGGCACTCATACTTATGAGAAGGACCACCTATCTCATGCTAAGCCTCTGATAATACCTGTGAAGTGCTGAAGAGGTCACAGGAGATGAAGTCATCCCAAGTAATGCCCTGCAATCCCAACTGATGATCCACCAAAATCTGGATAAGAGCAAAGTGATAAACACTGTTAGGTTGTTGTTGAGGGGTCTTGTGCTGCATGAAGGTGTTCATCCTCTCTATGTTCCTGCAAATGAAAAATGGGAGGTTCATCATCCGTACCCTGGTAAAGTGCATGAGCAACTTGATGTGATAGGCATATAGATGAGAGAAACTCCCCTCACAGCTGAAGTAATTCATGATCAATTTCATGAGTGGAGCATAT
>APFE030890547.1:0-10955 GCA_000404065.3 Pinus taeda | reverse complement strand
GTATCATCCAAGAATTGTTCATTTATGTAATGTAAAGGAGGTTGCCCCCTCGAAGAGGCTGAATTCTAAGGCGTCGATCTATCTTTTCTATCTTTTCTTGAGATGGTTTCATAACAGTGTCTCACTTCCTACATGTCAAGAAAGTAACATATTTCTTAGATTGTTTCAATATGCCCTTAAATATCTTGATAAATGACACAAGCATCAACATTGATTTGTTTTATTTGTTTCTTGGTCTCACCCAAGTTGTCTTTGTATTTGTCTTTGTTGTCTTTGTTTTCCTTATATATTATATTTGTAAACTATTACTATATTGATGTTTCAATATTTGATATATATACTAATTTACTTTATTGATTGTAATTCTATAGTATCACCCCCTAGGGCTTTTCTCAATGCGGAAGAGGTGGTTATAGTACAAGCTCCTATTCAAGAACATGGAGCGATTAATATTAAGGATCAAGCTTATGATCCTATGGAAGAATATAATGATGTTGATAACATAGTTGATGAAGAAGGGGAAAATAGATTCATGGAGGATACATTTAATAATTTTAAAATGGATGATGGTGACAACCAGTATGATGATCGTGCTTTTGATTTACCTGTACGTGAGAGGGAAACTAAACCTCTTTATGAAGGCTCAAAAACATCTCTTCTCTTTCTTGTATTGTTGTTGGTCAACTTAAAGGTGGTGAATGGTTTGCCAAACACATGTGTGAGACAACTCCTAAGGTATGTAATATATTTTGTGACATTTAATACTATATACATGATAAAAACAATTATTTTTTCATTGTTTTTAATGCTAGTAGGTTGATCTGCATCATTTCATTAATTTGTAACATTTGGACGCAATATGTACGATTAATATTGTTTAATGCATTAAC
Organism: Pinus taeda; assembly: GCA_000404065.3. Lineage (NCBI taxonomy): Eukaryota > Viridiplantae > Streptophyta > Pinopsida > Pinales > Pinaceae > Pinus > Pinus taeda. Next base: position 10,065 of record APFE030890547.1, on the reverse strand, counting down.
AAATAATATTTTTTTTTATGTTGTAGAATATTAGGTGAATTTTTGTTACCACCGTCAAATGTTTTACCTTATACGTATCGAGATTTACATGCCATTATGAAAGACATCGGAATGGAGTATCAAGCTATTCATGCATGCTCTAATGAATATATTCTATATTATAAATAACATGTGTTTAAATAAAAATGCCCAAAATGTAATGAGAGTAGATACTAAACCCATAAAGTAACAAAAAAGGTGCCTCGCAAGGTTCTTCGTTATATTTCCATAATTCCATGTCAGCGACAATTGTTCAAGTGCAAAAGCGTAGAAAAACTTATGAATTACCATGCAACGAATAAAAGTGAGGATGATGTTCTTTGAATGCCTGCAGATGGATTTACATTTAGGAATATAGATGAAAAGTGGTCAGAGTTTAAAAGAGAACCTCATAATCTTAGGCTTTCATTAGCAGTTGATGGTGTTAATCCATTTGGAGAGCCTAGATCTAATTACTTGGTGTGGCCCATTTTTGTTATCAAAAATATCATTCCTTCGTGGAAGCCAATAAAGAGGGGGCACATAACGTTAACAGTGATTGTTAAATGTATTGCATTAATTTGTTTAAAGTAATTTTTTTAGCACAATAACATCTCATTTGTCTTGTTTGTTTCATAATTATGTCTTATATTTTTTTTGTTAATTTACTCATATATGTTCAATTATGCCTTACAATTATGTCTTAATAATTTTTTTTATTTACTCATATATCTAGTAGTTATGAATTGTATGTTCAATCAATTAGGTAAGTATTAGGTCAAAGATATGAATGTATATATCGAGCCTATTATTCTTGAGTTAGTGGAGTTATAGAATGGTGTCACTATGTATGATATCTCTAGACCAGTAGTTGCACAAAGGGAATTTGAATTCCATGCCATGCTTGTATGGACAATTCATGATGCCCCGAGACTAACACATTTATGTGGTATGTTATAACATTACCCTACACTTTAATAATGTTTAATTTTATGAAGTTAATTTCAAGTATGTTTTTTAAATAGTTCGACCTTCATTATACATACTTAAAATAATTGATATAAAAATTATTCCATTTCTTGTAGTCTTCAAACAAAGGGTAATTTTTTTTGTCCAGTTTGTGGTCCTAATATGAAATTTTGTCTTTCAAAGAGCTTATGAAAGGAGGTGTTTGATGAGTATAGGCCCTTCCTTTCTAAGAACCATAGGTATTGAAGCAATGAAAGACATTTTTTCAATGGGAAAAAAGAGACTAGATTAAGACCACAGAGAATCACACCTCATGCATGGAAGTTGCAATATAATATTCTCTCAAGGTATGGATCGAATTGTCTATGTATAAATATACATGATATGTTTGGATTATTTTATCTTTTTATGGTGTTTTCTTCACTATTCTAATTGACATGTTACATTATTGTTATAATATCTTTAATTATGATTCACATTGTAGGTCGTCAAGGCATTAATAACAGGTACTTCCATGAGGAATGAAAAGTTATCTCTAGAAATTCAATAAACTCCCTTACTATGAGAACCTAGAAATTGTTCATTTGTTTGATACAATGCACATCGGGAAGAATGTAACAGAGACCTTATGGAAAATCTTAGATGGAAGGAGAGATAAAGAAAAAATCGTCAAGGTTTGTAATGACGTTAAGGTGGTCGACCATGCATTGCAAAGTGGGATTCATTCAAATAGTGATGGAGATGGCCAAAATATAAGAACCCTTCCATGGTTATTGACAAAGCAGCAAGGCAAGAATGTTAAAGAGGTTATTGAAAAGATTAAATTTCCAACCGGATTTTCTTCAAACATAAAGAATATACTAACAAAGAAAGGTGAATTAGGTGGGGTAAAAACTCATGATTGGCATACGTTCATTAAGGTAATTATTTTAGTGTATATATATTTTATACATTGGTGAAACATCTTGTTAATTAGTGTTTTTCTATTAATTTGGGAAAAAATAATGATCTATCATTATTTTTGTTACAGTATGTTCTACCTTTATCTCTCCCATAAAACTTTGACAACAATGTCAAACAAGTTATATATGATCTTGGAAAATACATGAGGTAAGTGGAGATTTATGTGCAACGTGTAATTTGTTCAATAAGTTGTTCTGACACATATTTTTTATTGCATATGTTTTTCTTGTCATCATGTATTATATTACACTTTTTTGTTGAAACTTGTGATTTTCTTGCTTCATTTGTAGATGGTTGTCATCTAAAGAAATCGATAAAGAATATATAAAGTATTAGAGAAAACAAATTCCTCGTCTAATGTGTGAAATACAAAAGTATCTACTTTCGACATTTTTCAATGCACAAGAACACTACCTCATACACCAAGTCGAGGAGATTGAAAAGTGTGGGCATGTACACACAAGATCAATGTGGATGGTTGAGAGGCACTTGAAATCACTGAAGGCTTTGATTAGACAAAGAGCATGTCCTAAGGGTTCTATGGTAGAGGGTTATAGGGTATATCAAACCATGGTTTATATTCATCAATATAGTGATGAAATAGGAAAAAGTATTAATGTATTGGATCACATTTGGGATGTCAACCCCGTGGATGATTTTGAGGGGGGGCACCTATTGGGGAAAGGTAGAATGAGCAAAGTGAAAAACAAGTAGATAGTGGAGATTTATAGCACATTTGAATTTTTTGTTTTTATGTATATCGTACTTATTTAATTTTTAGTCTTCCTGCATAATCCATTATTATGAAGGTATAACATGGTAACAAATTATATATGTGTGTGAATTATTTTATTTTAATACAACCAATCGAGAGTGTGATACAATACATTTATACATTGTGAACAATAAATATTGAATGGAGGTATGGTTTTGAACGATGCAAACAAGCTAATAATGGTAGGTTATCATGGTATAGTGAGTCTTCAGTGGTCAAATAAGATCAACGTAGTGAAGATACCAATCTTACATAGAGGGAAACTGATTTAGCATATGGTTTAAAAGATTATCAGGCAAGCATGTTCACCTATATTACTTGGTTTTTTTACAATTATATTGATGCACATGGCGTGTTTTTTTCTTAATTTTCAAAATTTGAAAGTATAAATATGCATGATTATCAATTGACAATGCATTTTTTAATGTTTTGACATATTTCAGTTGAAATGCCACAACAAAATGTGGTGCAATGGCCGCAAATTTCGCATCAAAAGGTTTGATGAAAAGATGAAATTTTTTTATAGTGGGATATCTGCAGTGTTTCAAGTTATCAATGTTTCCTCTAAAAGCGACAAACATCCAAAACTCTATGAGAATCGATACCATGGGTATTTGCATGATACAATTAAGTATGAATTTGAATCCTTCAAAATAGTTGTGTTCATTGTCAAATGGTTTAGGTTACGAATCCATGAAATTGACCCTAATAAAATTGTTATTAAACATGCTAACAAATTTACCATGGTTAATACAAGGAATCCTAAGCCAAGATCAAAGCGATATGTTCTTCCAAGCCAATGTGAACAAGTATTTTATGTAGACATGTCACGTAAATCGGGTTGGTCATATGTTGTTATATATGATCCCAGGGGAAGGCCCGTAAAGTATAATGTAGTGGGAGAAGATGAAATTGAAGAAGAAGATGATGTAGAGGAGCAGGGGATTCATTTAGAATCAGAAGAAGATGTTGAAGAAGTTCAAGGAATATATGTTAATCGAGACAATGTTAATTTAGATGAACTATATGATATTAATGTTGTGTTGGACGAAGAACTTGAGAAAGTTCAACCTAATGTAGAAGAGAATGTTCCATATGATTGTATAGATGATGATGATGATGTTGATATGGTGAATCCCTTGAACATAAATTATGAATTGGATGATACAAATGATGAGATGGATGATTAATGATCTCAAAATTTTGAAAAGTACGAGGTATGTATTTATATGTTTTCAGTTGATTTGTTCTGTTTCGTTCACCTAAGAAAATTATTTTTCTTGTTGTTATGCTTGAATGTTACTATGTTTCTTTCAAATATATTATAGTAGATATATTGGGTATCAGGGAATTGAGAGTTATGTGAGGGGGGGAGGGGCCATATGAGCCTCCACCTTCACGTGGTTGGCCTTCTTAAGTAGAGAATATATTATTCTTAAAAATAAGAGAAGCTCGTTTAAGTTTATACCATCATTCAAATTTTGACTTTGGTTCGTTAAGTAGATGTATCAGGCAAGTTGAGTGACGGGTGAACTAGGAGACACGACAATCGGGTAGACATGCGAAGTAAAGTTGGCCCATAACTGCCCATGAATTGAGTTCCCACCAAGGTGTCTCATAACGATTTTTAGAAAATTGACTAAATTAATGTTTAGGTGTTAAAAGTTGATTTATAATTGATTGATTATGCATCATGGAAGTACTAACAAATGATTACATTTTATTGTCATTGATGAGCTAATGATTTGTGCTGACTAATTTTCACAGTAAGGAAAACACTCAAGCCTTGGACACATCCCCATAAAGGTAGAGTGACCAAGCACCCCTAAGGGCGTCGGGAGCCTAGCACACCAAGACGTTTGTTTGATAAGGGGTGCTCGTGTGACAAGTTGGTGGGTCGACCTAACATGGCAAGGGGAGGCCGCATAAAAGAAGTAAGGTCAACCCACGATTGCCCATGAATAAAGTTCCCACCAAGGGGTGTCATAATGAATTTTAGAAAATTGGCTAAATTAATGTTTGGGTATTAAAAGTCAGTTTATAATTGATTGATTATGCAACATGGTACTAACAAATTATAGTATTTTTTTGTCATTAATGAGCTAATGATTTGTGTTCACTAATTTTCACAACAAGGCGAATGCTTGCGCCCTAGGCACACATGCACAAAGGTGGGCCACCCGGGCGCCTATGGGGTCTTCCTTTGCTAGCCGACACACTAGGGCACCCGCCTGGTAGGGGCGCTTGTGTGACGAGTTGGTGGGTTGACCTGACTTGACAAGGGGCGCTTGCATAAAATAAGTAATCTAGGCCCACAATTGTCCAACAAAGTTTACCACAAGGGGGCCTCATAATGATTTTTAGAAAATCAACTAAATTAGTGTTTGGGTGTTAGAAGTTGCTTTAAAATTGATTGATCATGCAACATGGAAATAAAAAAAGATAATATTTTGTTGTTATTAATGAGCTAATGATTTGTGTTCATTGATTTGCACAACAAGTCAAATGCCTGCACGAAGGGGGGGCATGTGGGTGCCTATGGGAGCGTCATGTATTGGGCACACCAAGGCACCCGCCTAGTAGGGGCACCCGTGCGATGAGTTGGTGGGTCGACCGGACTTGGAAATGGGCACCCACACAAAATAAGTAATGTTGGCCCATGATTGCCCATGAACAGAGTTCCCACAATGGGGATCTCATAATGATTTTCAGAAATTTAACTAAATTAATGTTCAAATGTTAAAAGTCAATTTATAATTGATTGATTATGCAACGTGGTACTAAAAACTGATGATATTTTTTTTTCATTGATGAGATAATGATTTGTGTTCACTAATTTGCATGCCATGGCAATCACCCGTGCCTTAAGCACGCTCGTATGAAGGCGGGGCATGCGAGCGCCCATGGGGGCATCGCGTGTTGGGCACGCAAGGGCACCCGTGTGATGAGTTGGTGGGTCATCCCAACTTGGAAAAGGGCACCCGAAGAAAAGAAGTAATATCTGCCCATGACTACCTATGAACAAAGTTCACACAAGGGGTTATCATAATGATTTTTAGAAATTTAAATAAATTAATGTTTCAATGTTAAAGGTCAATTTATAATTGATTGATCATACAACATGGAAATAACAAATGATAATACTTTGTTGTCATTGATGAGCTAATGCTTTGTGTTCATTGATTTGCACAATAGGGTGAATGCCCACGCGAAGGCGGGGTGCCTGAGCGTCCATGGGGGCGTCGCGTGCTAGGAAATATAGGGTACCTATGCAATGAGTTTGTGGGTTGGCCCAACTTGGCAAGGGGCACACACAAAAAAGAAGTAATTTTGCCCCATGACTGCCCATGAGCAAATTTCCCACAAGGGGGTCTTATAATGATTTTTAGAAAATTGACTAAATTAATGTTTGGGTGTTAAAAGTCGGTTTATAATTGATTGATTATGAAAAATGGAAATAAAAAATGATGATATTTCATTGTCATTGATGATCTAATGATTTGTGTTCACTGATTTTCACAATAGGGTGAACGCCTATGCCTTGGCTGTACCTGCATGAAGGCAACACACCTGGATGCCCATGGGGGCATTGCTTGATGGGCATGTTAGGGCACCCATGTGGTGAGTTGGTGGATAGAATTGACTTGGCAAGGGGCACCCAAAAGAAATAAGTAATGTCAACCCATGACTGCCCATGATCAGAGTTCCCACAAAGGGGCCTCATAATGATTTTTCAAAAATTAACTAAATTAATGTTTAGATGTTAAAAGTTGGTTTATAATTGATTGATCATGCAACATGGAAATAAAAAATGATGATTTGTTGTTGTCATTGATGATCTAATGATTTGTGTTCACTAATTTGCACCGCGAGGTGAACACCCATGCCCTTCGTGTGCTCACACAGAGGTTGGTCACCCGAGTGCCAATGGGGACATCACGTGTTAGGCATGCCAGGGCCCCTGCCTAGTAGGGTCACCCATGCAATGAGTTGGTGGGTTGGCCCAACTTGGCAAGGGGTGCGCACAAAAAAGGAGTAATGTCATCCCATGAATTCCCATGAACAAAGTTCCCACAAGGGGGTCTCATAATTATTTTTAGAAAATTGACTAGATTAATGTTTGGGTATTAAAAGTCAGTTTATAGTTGATTGATAATGCATCATGGAAATAAAAAATGATGATATTTTGTTGTCATTGATGAGCTGATGATTTGTGTTCACTGATTTGCACAAAAGGGAAAACGATTGAGCCCAGGCACACCCACACGATGGCGGGGTACCTGGGCACCCATGGGGGCGTCACATGTTGGGCATGTTAGGGCACTCGTGCAACGAGTTGGTGGGTCAACCAGATTTGGCAAGGGGTACCAACACAAAAAAAGAAATGTCAGCCCATGACTGCCCATGAATAAAGTTCCCACAAGGGGACCTCATAATGATTTTTATAAAATTGACTAAATTAATGTTTGGGTGTTAAAAGTCAGCTTATAATGGATTGATCATGTAGAATGGAAATAACAAATGATGATATTTTGTTGTCACTGATAAGATAATGATTTGTGTTCACTAATTTTCATAGCATGGCGATTTCCCATGCCTTGGACTTCCATTTACATTTACACTATTATTTTCCAAATACAATAAGATAAAACTCTACACATAAGATAAAAATGGCTAGATCCTAATAAGACAAAGCTTTGCACATTATGCTTGAGGTTGAGGAAACTCTAGCTCGACAACTTCTACTTGTAGTTCTATAGTAAGATATTGGTACCAAGCTTTATATTGTGCTACTATGTCCTCAAACTTTAAAGGAAGATTTGGCTAATATTTGACTATGGCCTCCATAACATCTAGATAAATAGTTTTGGAGCCAGTTTGAGATTCATTCCATAATAAGAATAGTTTCATGTTTACTTTGTCAGGTCCAACTACATACAACTTCATGTTTTTTCTGGTGATTTCCAAATATTCTCTAGTAGTGATCTGCCTCAAATTGTCCAAGTATTTTTGGATTTATTGTCTGATGATGTTTCTGCCCTTCATCTCTGCAAATGGTCCAATAGAAAGAATCTTGTGTGCTTTGATGAAGGATTCCAAACCATTGTACAATTGTGCATAGGTGGTTATTATGTTGGCCGCATAAGTACCAAGTTACATGTTACTTTGTATGAACATCCTAACCTCGACCTTTTCCAATTTTGCTTCATATCTAGTTTCCTGGCCAACTCTGGTGGTGCATTCCTGCTCTTGGTGCCCATTCTTGGATCGCACTGATGGTTGCATGAATCACCTTCAAGACTTATACATTTTCCTACGGTCTCTTTTGCATTGCATGTAAGGGCACTACAACCTTGTGAAGGGTAATCATCTCATCATAAAGTTGTCTCATGTTGCCTCCTAGTAATTGGATTTCAACATATATTGCTACTCATATATCCTTCAAGTAAGAATCAACAAAAGACAATCTTTGGTTCTCAACTTGGGGATGATCAATCTATTGTCTTGAAATAGCTAAGTCCTTTGCCAACTATTTTTTTTCTTCCATCAAGAAATATGTGTTCACTTTTACAGCTCCTACAAAGGCTAGATTTGTTGTCGCAACTGTCTTTGAATTTATCCTGGTGTTGATCACAATCAATCTCTATGTATGGGTGGAAGAAAGATGAAATAGGCAATTAAGACTCTCATGTACTATTCTTCTCTTTAACTAAACAAAGGTCAACTTGGAAATATCCATGACCATATCTTCATCTGGAGGAGATATTCCCAGTTCACTAAATGGGATGTGGCCACCTGTAACAAGAGGTGAAGGCTGACTAGTGGTTGGTTCTACAATGGGTACAATGTCAGCCTCTTGGTTATATTCCTCCCACTCAATCTCCATATACTGGTCCTGTATTTTCTCCTCCATCTCTCATGCAAACTCTTCATCCTACTTTTTCCCATTTTCTTCTGACTGTCTTTATTTTTCTTCCACTAGTTGTTTTTATGTCACTTCTTCTCCTTCCTTCTTCAATTCTTTCGGTGTTGGCATGTCTTCCCTTTATTTCCTTTCTTTCTTTTATTTTTGGATCTATTCCTCTTCTTGTTTTGTTTCTCCTCTTGCCTCTTCCCTTCATCCTATTGCTTTATCTTCCTTCTAGCTGCCATGGCCACTCTCAGAATGATAGGATCTACTTTGAACTTACGACTCTGCTCTGCTTATGGATCATGTGTAGTCTTCCTCTTGTACTTGATGCTTACTAGAGTGGGCACTTCCTATTGCTTTCCTTCCTGGGTAACACTTTGCTCAGGTACTGCACTAAAAGGGTCTACCTCTCTTCCTGGTGCATGTGATTGGGAAGCATTATAGCAATTCTTTATCTTATCTTCCTCTGTCCTGGAATAAGACTCATACAGCTAGGAAAAGTGCAACTTAGAACAATGTTTTTTGCATACTCCTCTCGGATCATACCTATGGAATATCATTAAATTGAACTTAAGGCTTTCAAGTTCTTTCACTTCTGCTTCTGCAACCTTTAATCTCTTCATCTCATATCATCCTAGTTGCAGAGGAAATGAATGTCAAAGTGCTTTCTTATTCCTCTATAGCACTGAAAATAGACCTGTGATACGATGATAAGCAATCTCCCACATGAGCACTTTATTTGTCACATACCTCAATAAAAGATGAGGAGGCTTCTGACAATCAAATACTTTGAGGTATGTGCCATCCAGTGAGGCAAACCATTCTACTATTTTTGTCATTGTCTTCATTACCTCATGGGACTTGCAAGGGGCCTCTTCCTCAAAGATCATCTGATATAAGACCATGAAGAAGTTCTCAACAATATTTTCATACACTCCTCGATAGTTGCATTCTGCCAACAATTTGCAATAAATGTGGATAGGGGGTTCTCTAGGGTTCCACTTCTAGTTTAGACCAGGGAATTCATTGCAAACACATATTCCATCCAACAAGTATGCAAACATGTAAAATTGGGTGTGCTTTCTTTGCGATGTGTTTTTCACCTCATTCAAATTGATTTTTAGTTGTTGAGATAATAAACGATACCTATTGAATATATTCCCTTTTGTGAAAATCAGATACAACATGTAGAACCACCCTTCGAGGAAGGATTCAATATTCCTTTATCTATAGACTTGGCAACATATAACCATCAAGTACTGGTATATTGTTTTGAGGGACTTGGTTTTGTAAGTATTATTAGGTTTTAGGTGAAATTTGGTCAGTTCCTTCCACCATGACATGATCACTTCTTTAGTATTCAAATAGCTCCAACCCACATAGAATTGGGAATTCAAGTATTTCTTAGGCTTGGGCGAGTTGTAAATCA
>APFE030890541.1:0-16861 GCA_000404065.3 Pinus taeda | reverse complement strand
AAGTTTATAAGGTATACGCTAGTTGCCTTATATACAGTTGCGTATACACACAAGTTTCATTAATTGAAGTAGTGTATATGAATCAGAATATGGAAATGAAATATTATTGACTTACTAATACTGATTCATCCCCCCTTTCAGTATTATTTCCAACAAAACCCCCTCACTTGATCATGTGTAGGTAGAAGAAGAAGGTGTGTCAGAGAAATTAGAAGGCATGGAGTAGCCCTACTTTGTTAACTCATATCAGAAAGATATAAACTACCCCTCCTCCTTCAATACAAGTTTTGTAATGCATAATTTTAACCTTGTTATCCACCTAACACCTCACCTTGGTCTCCATGGTCTTATCCTTCCCAATGGGGTGATCCACATTTATGGTATTATCCTCCTCAATATTTCATTCCTCCCTCTCATCCATATCAACACCAACCTCCTCAATCAGGTGATCCATATTTCCCTCAAGATCCTCCATACCAAACTCAATGCTATCCACCCCATCCACCTCCACCACAAACATTTCAAAGACCCACTCCCACTCAACTACTTGCACAACCATTTCCAAACCCAAGCAATAAAGTTATTCATCCCACTTACAATGCTGAGATACAAAATATCCAAACAAATCCTCTTGATCCAAATGATATTCTTCTTGGATAAGAAAGATTATTGCAAAGAATAAAATACCTTGCTCTTGTTAAATAAAAACATCCAAAATAAGAATATCTAGAGGAGGCTAAAGAATCATGGACCACAATTGATGGAGAGAAGCGATTGGAGCCAGAGATTGAAGAACTGATATAATTCTTATCACCATATCATTTATGTGTTCAAGTGGCTATTAGAAAAATATTAGAAGGTTTGAATGGCATGGAAGACATACATAATGATCTAAATGAGAAACTGAACCAAGAGAATTAAATTTGTATTGAGGTTTGGTTCTAGAAAATCAACAAGATGGAGCATCATTCTCTTGTTCAACGATGCTTTATCTCATCAAAATCAAAGCATTCAGTGTCCAATATTTAGGTATGTTTCAAAGAATATGTTTCAAACCTACACATGAGCTTATTTGTCATCTTGTTATGCAGATGCCTTCTTTGGAAGTATTAGTACATTTGAAAGAGATTTTGTTTTTTTCAAATAGAGTAGGATAAGAAAGAAATAAAAAATGGAAAAAGAGTAAAAATAAGAGGAAAATAATGAGATCTCATATGAAAACCTCTGTTGAGGCATCTGATATTGTCTCACTAATTTAAAACCTCCTTGGGGCAGTCGGTGGGTTGGAAAGAAAAAAAGAAAAAAAGAAAAAAAATCCTAAGTGAAAACCTCCTTTGAGGCGCCTACTAGTTGAGAACCTCATTAAGGCAACTAGTAGACCTAAAAGAAAATGAAAAAAAGAGGAAAACAGGAAAAAATAAAAAATAAAAAATATTTGTTTTTCCAATTTCATATGTGTGTTTTCAAGCAAGTACTCCTTAAGTTACATAAGGAAAAGAAACATGGTAGTGCCACAAAAAGAGAAAAAGAAAGAAATGCACAATGAGGTAAGCAAAAAGTAAAAAACAATCAACCTTATACTTCTTACCTTCTATGAAAAATTTTCAAGAAGGACCAATGACATTCGAATCCATCACTCTCATCCATTTCCAACATCCACCCATCATTCCCAAGCCTTCCCCTTGATTTTCCTCATTATCCTAAAGTGCTACAAGAAGGTTTTGTTTTGCTACAGGAATGTCAAAATACAAAGGGAAATTTTTTTTTGACCATATCTCAAAACCATGCATAATTTTTATGATTCGTTGCATGGGGAGATAAATAAGGATTATGGTAACTTGTTCAAGAAATTTTAGCAAATTCCGGTGCACAATTTTCGAGAATTTAGTCACCATCACCTATAGCCATTTTTATTTTTTCTCGAGATTTGGGCATCCATTGGACAAGACAATTTATGGGGAGATGAGAAAGGCTGATAGTAACATTCTCAAAAAAATTCATGTGAATTTAATCTATTGTTCGAAAGATATGGATTAAACAAGTCTACTACAAGATTGTCCTATAGTGCTACAAGACTATCCAAATTTGCTACAGGAGTAAGATCTACTTATAAAAAGGGGTTAGAAATCATGATTCCCTTGGGAAACGTTAGGAGATTTTAATCAAGCCTCCTTTACCTCTCATCCACTCCATTTAACCAAATTCTTCTCAAGATTCCACCTCTCTTCATGAAAAAACAAAGAAAAGAGACTTTGCCTTCACCCCTTCTTCACAAGCCTTCACCACCAACAAAGCTTTTGTTCCTGTCCCTAGGCTCACCATGATTCATCCAGTTCACTATATGAATCCCATGAACAAACATAAGTTTTGAATCAGGTTTTTGATGGAACTGTGTGACTTCTACAGAAGAGAGATCAATCTTGTAGTATCTTGCAGCAATCCAACTGAACCAAGAGAAAATGATTGTTATTGATTCATATAGAAGACATGATGATCCCTGAGCATTAACAAGGTCGTCCCTGATTTTTTATGAAGCCACACCATCCTTGAAGAGGCAATCAATCCACTCCAATAAAGGAAGATCGAGCACTGGAGGGACATGCATGAAAAGGGGAATTCCATCAGTCAAATACCTATCAAAGAGCATCATAAAGTTTTATCAATAAATACATGTGCATGAGAAAAGAATGAGGAAGAGAACTTTCAAGGAATAGTTTATCGACCATTGTTTCAGTAGAAGCATGCATGCATCTATAGTATATCGACATCAGGTAGACATAGGTACACCTTGTTCTTCACCTCTCTTGATGAGAATATTATGAAAATTTATTTTCAATGCACACAAGAGAAGGTTTTATAGGCTGAAGGTGGCTAGTAAACATGCTACCCTTGACTAGTAAGACTGTAGTTTACTGAAACACTCACCACTTGTATAAAATGGCTAATTAGTTACTAAAACAATGACTAAAATTTGCATATAAGCAACCATTTTTCAGTCGGTGACCAGTAGTATCTAATTTACAGTATCTTATAATGTGACCAACTTTTAGTCGCTTTTAGCTTAGTCATTAATTGGTTGTTTCAATTTTATCGTCTAGTGGTATATTTAGTCATTAATGTGGTCATTAATTTAATCATTGATTTAGTTAGCCACAATTAATGACCAAATATACAAAAAAATATAGTATTATATGATCATCCGAGAAAACTAATTAATGACCAAAATGTTGGTCATGTTATAAGATATTGTAAATTAGTTATTAATAGCCATATATATGCAAATTTTAGTCATTGTTTGAAACCAATTAATGACCCAAGAAATATGACTAAATTTTGGTCATGTTATAAGATACTGTAAATTAGTTACTAATAGTCGTATATATACAAAATTTAGTTGTCATTTGTAATCACAAATTACCATTTGTAGTATTCATTTATCGGTTTTTGGTAGTTTCATATTCATTATATAAATGACTAATTTAGTAGTTTATATTCATTTCATTTCCCTTCATTAATAATAATTATAAATGATTAATTTAGTCACATATTCATTTTTTGTGTTCATCATTAATCAATATAAACTACTAATTTAGTAGTTTTACATTGATTTTATGTGTTCATTATTAATCAACATAAATTAATTACTATGATTTTGGTACTAAATTAAAAAAATGGCATACATTGTTCATTGGTTCATCTAATATGAAAACAAAAAGTTACATATGTTAATTACAATACTAAACAATATCAAGTGCAACTATAAATAATTTCAACCCCATAAATTATATTATATGAAATGTCAAGTATTACAATATGAGTTTCCAACTTGTTATCACTTAGAACCACAGTCCACGTATGTCCAAAGTTTCATATAAAAAAATTTGTTTAAGTGAATAGGTTTCTATGTGTGTCACTTTGAAATTAGAATTTCAAAAGGTATTGATGTGAGTCCTTGTGAAAAACCGTTAGATACTCTCCATCATTATTGTTTAAGGCATGTCTTGTCTTGTTTGCGTCATTTGTATTTTGCGCAGTTTCGCAGCGTAATCTGATTGGCAAATTTAGCTGCGCAATGATGTTTCCACCTTTTCACAGCGTATCATTTACCAGCCATTTTGTAGCGCGTTTTGTCAATTCATAATTGTCTGCGCTACGAAATCGGGGATTCGGGATTTTTGTAGCGCGTTTTCTTGAAATGTCAAGTCTGGGGGGATGAGTCATTAGGTCCGTCCACATTTTGTCAGTTGATGTCTTCTCCAGGTCATGATAGGTTATCATTCCGCCATAAGGTTTAGGATCACGCACATGACAATCATTCTAAGATATTTTATGAGATATGGTTGTGTCATAAGGTGTATTCATGGTGCGTAAACATGCCTGCTGTATGACGAGTTTTTTTAAAGAAAACGCAAAGAAGCCCGAGTTTTCATTTAAAGGGATCATTGCAAGCGAGCCTGCACTCCAAAGCCGAAGTTGTTTTTGAATTGTAGCTGCTGTTAGTTCTCTGTGTGAAGATATTCGAAGCAAGATGGAGAAAAGAGGACATCGATCCGGTAGGTGCCTAAGAACAGAGCCAGAGGGGCTTGATCTTACACTCAGAGATGAAGGTGTAGCAAGAGCCTTTAAAAATGCTGGTTGCTGGAGGTTTTGCGAAAAGTTGAAGGGAGGACATGCAGAGGTAACGAAAGCTTTTGCATTGAATTTTACTAGCTTGAATTCTAAGGTGTCAATGCTAGAATTTCCTGTGTCTCCAGAAGCCATTTCTATTGTCACTGAAATTCCAAGAGGAGGACAAGAGTGATTCAAAAATTTTTAATTTGACATGAGTCCCTGTAAGGAATTTTTGAAGGAACCGTATGTAAATGAGGACCTCACCAAAGCTGTGCCTAGGAATTACGTAAAAGAACATTATGCTCTGCTCCTTACAGGCATCCAGAAATACCTAACATGTGAGGGGAGGTACAACAAAATTTATTCCTATCATTTCAAACTCTTGTTGCATTTCATAGCTAAAGCATCAATATATATCCCTTTCTACTTGTTCAGAATCCTTACTAAAATGTGTGATAAAATCTAGTTAAAGAAAGATGATTGTGAAACATCCCTGTTTCACCATGGTTTAGTAAAGTTGCTAGTGTTAGATGGTTTGCAAAAAATTGGTAGAGATTGGGATTCTTTTATTTTTATGGCTGGCTTTCAAAGCAAGACGGGCCTCACTCCATTGCCGGTTAGGGAAAGAGAAGGAAGAATTGAAGAACCTACTCTGGCTGAGCTTCGAAAGGAGGTGAAAGACAAAAGAAGCCCAAACCAAGTTGAGTAAATCAGAGAAGTTGTGGTTTATAAGGAGACAGCCTAAGTCATCAAAGGGAAAATTCAAGCACCAGAAAGATGCACTTAGGGTCAAGTGAGTTGAAACAGGTTGCTAAGAGTCAGAACCAGAAAGTCAGTTAAGTAGGAGAAAAAGGCCAAATCAATAGTGTGCGAAGAAAAAGCCCTATATCAAAAGCTAGTCTAAATGATTTGCTTGAGGCAATTGATTTTGAGCAAGCTAAATCAGGCAGTGAGTCATGCCTATTGACCCTAACCCAGTCATCACCTGATAGCACCAAAAAATCAAAGGCCTCAAAAAGGTTAAGGTTTGAGGAACTTGGTAATGAACTTATGTTAAAACCACGAAGGCCAGTCACCAGGAGGCAAATCAAAGTAGCTGAGCAATTGCACAAGGAAGAGGTAGCTGTGAAGGTACCTGCAACAAAAGAAATTAAACAACTGCCTAAAGCAGAGAAGGCAGAGGAAATGAAAAGAAAACCATACACAAGAAGACAAGCCAAAGAAATGGAGAAGCAGCTACCCAAAACAGAAAAAGCAAAGGAAATAAAAAAGAAAGATATGGATAAAAAGGTCTCCATTGCCAAAGAAACCAAAACTTCATCTTCAAAGGAACAATGGGAGGCAGCTGAGGAAGAAATGGCTAATTGGAGAAAACTGTAGCAGAAATTGCAGCCATGGAAAAAGAGCTTGCAAAACTAAAAGCTCAGCTAGGTAAGTTAGCTGCCAAGTAAAATTGAAAATTTTAAAGGTCAGGTGCTACCCCAAGATTTTGTTTTATTTTTCTTAAGTTCATTGGTTTTTGAGGCATGAAAGCATGGCATATATAAGGAAGATAAATTAGGAGTTTTGAAGCCAGAAGCGAAGTTGTTGCAGTCACAAAGGATATTGATAAATTTATTGAAGACTGTAATTTTTGAAAAGAACAGCAGTTTCGTAGCGCGCTACGAAACTGCTGTAGATGACTGTTTTGTAAGAAAACAATGAAATTGATGCTGAGGTCAGCAAATTTTGAAAAGGAATGCCTCGAGGGCAGGAAAGAGACCATACAAGGCTATCTAAGCATTCAAAGAATGACAGGTGTAAGTGTTGGAGCAAAAAGGTGAAATATTTTGGTTTTTTGCTAAAGTCTTCCTAAAGCTACTTTATGACCGAATTATTAGGGTTCTGGTAGGGTTACCGGAATTTTGGGTTGGACACCTGTTCAGTTCACAAAGCATCCAGATCATAAGGCATATGGTGTTATGCGTGGTTATTAAAGGTATTAAATAGCTTGAAGCATGTTCTTTTGGAAATGAGGACTGATGGAAGGCAGGGACCGTGAAAATAGAGCACACATCTTCATCAAATAATGAGTCATCTGCACAGTTAGAATCCAAGGCAGCTCGTTCAGTGAATGCCTCTCCAATATATTTCGACCACTACAGAAATGGTACAGGTGTCAAAGCTCAAGAAAGCATAATGCACACGAGGAGATAGAATTAGAGTTTAAATAGGATTAGGACTCTATGTATTTACAACACAATACCTTTGTATTTAATAAGTTGGTTTAGATATAGATAAGGCAGTTAATGATAGATTTTCGAGCTCCCCTCATGCTGGAGGAGGAGACTCAAGGTAGTAGAGTTTTGTTTTCCTATATATAAGAAAAACTCTGATGTAAAAAGGGTTGGAGATTTTTATAAAAACAGAGTTTTCATATTGGCTTATGTAAAGGACTTTGACAGTAATAGAAAAGATACTTTTTCTTCCCAAGATTCATCTTGTGTTTCAAATGCTCAGAGTATATGTGGTTTGGTCTTTATTCTTCTTGTTTTACAGTTCACTAAATATGCAATCACTCTGAATTCACCTAGTGCTCAGACTTCCTGTGTATGTTTTTTGAATTGAGATTCTTCTTGAGAAATGTTCTGAGTGTTGAGACATTATATGCCTTGGCTTCTATGATTGAGTAGCTAATGATTTACTGCAGAATTGTATGACTCCATGAGCCCAATGGGAGAAGCCTAATTTTGTTGTTCCAACTAGCTTAAATTTCATATACTGTTTAAAGAGTTAGCCATCTTTTATTGCCCTTAATGCATATCAAAAATCTGTGAGAGAGCCCTCTCTGACTAAGGAGGCTAAACCTTAGTCTAAAGCCTGGTCTGAAACAGTTTCATGAGATCTTACTAAGTAGCAGCCCTTAGTACAGGATTTTGTGATAACACAACTTAATATTGGTTGGACTACAATTTACACATGAAATGTTGTTTCATCACTTCAAAACATTATCATTGTGTTTCCAAGGCATTGCAGGTGAATTCACCAACTCTCAATACTTGACCATCAGTCTCTATGTGTGTGTCTTATGCGGGATATTGGCTTTAAGGGTATCACTAGATTGGTCATCTTCCCTCTCTTTGCATTTGTTTCTCCTGTGTTATTGTTCTCCTCTTTCTTCAAATCATGTCGCTTACCATCAATATTGAGTTCCTTTTCTGAAAGCGAAAGAAGATATAGTATAGAGTGTAAGACATGAAAGACGATGAACACTAGAATATAAACTAAGGTAGACTATAAAGGATTTATATGACATATACCTAAACATCAGCAATGTTAAAGTCATTTTCCCTATAAAATCAAGAAACTTGAACGAGTTTTCTTTACTTGAGTGATAGTGGATACTATGTGGCTAGATTAACTATATAAAAAAAAGCAAATATAACATCACCATAGACAAAAACACCTTAGTAACTTAGTATTCAACCTTTAGGGAAAGCTTAGGGACAATCATGCCAACAAAGTTACATGCTAAAAAGCTAAAGCTGTAGATAACTTGTGAAAACAAATAATATAAGGTGTGATGTCCATTACTTGTCATTTTATTTGTAACAATATCTCATTCTCTAATGCATGAGCTTGGTAAAGTATATAAACAACATGCGCTCAAATAACAACATGAAAGTAAACTTTTCTAATAGTCATGAAAATCTTTGAACACAAAAAGACTAAGAGGATTTCAATCAATATCGTGTAATACTAATTTTATCTTCAAGCTTTAGTTGTTGTTTAAATGGACATGGTACCAAGTATTTTCAATTTCATATTTAATATACAAAACAAAATCAAAAGAAACGTTCAAAATACAATAAAACAATAAAGAGAGGATATCATGGAATGGACATTGAAACTATAAAGAATTTGTTTACATGTCCATCGATGTCTTGTCAGACATTCCTAAAACATTTGCTTGCCCAAAATAACCATGAGGTGAAAGAATCACAACATTAAAAACCATAGGAATCCCTACTAGAAATATTTCCAAATTCGATGGCTCAGGGGCTTGCAAGATCCCCAACAACGAATGAATCATATCCAAGACACGCTCTACATTATCTCCCCATCCTTTTTCCAATCACATTTAATGTAACCTTCCCACACCATCGTTAAGTAACAATCAAATGAAGGCATTGAAATTTGTTTTTATTATTTATATCTATATAATTTGAATCTAATTTGTTTCGGGAACATATTAATTCATATTTAAAGCCTTCCCGTCATGAGAAGGTATCAATCAATTAGGACATCCGAAAAATCTACCTCAATGAGGTCCTCAAACAATTTCTACAATTATATTAATATTTTTCTTATTGTGACATCTTAGATAGAAAAAAGAACATATCTATAAAACAAAAATCCATATATTACCTATGTTCAAACTCTGTATATGGTGTATCCTTAGGTATATTTTTAAGATGTCTGTATGCCTTTACCAAAGCACACTGTAGGTTGGTTAAACTCAGTATCATTTCATCCAACATCAATTTCTGCAAGATACATGTCACACATTATTCTTTCCCAATTCTCATCATGCTACATATGATAAATTGAAATTCACATAAAATAAAGGGAAAACCCTTTTCTAACCAAAATAAACAAACAAACAAACAGTGCCTCTAATAAAACTTCACACCTGAAAAATTAATTTTCCAAGTGCTTAGACTAAAGGTGAGATTCTTTGAATCATTTAGGTCATATTTAATGGGATATTCATATGTTTACCGTGATGTCAATTTGATGCTAAAATAAATATATAAATCTAGTTTATTATCAATGAAAATCAAGTATAATTCAGAAACATTATGTCATTACAAGGTAGTGGAGATAGAAACATCTTCATAATTAGTCTTCTCTATTTTAGGAGTTTGTATTTTAATATATAGTTTTCTCTAAAGAAGTGAAATAAAAAGATGAGAATTGAAATAACCCTATGAATTTTTAATCAATTCATACTATATATCTCTAAAACAGCTATGTCATCCTTCTCTGCTATTTGATAGAGATTTATTGTGCATAAAGAATAATGAATTAACTATCAAACACAATGATGCAATATATTAACCAAGGAAAGAAAAATGGCATGGATGTGGTATTCATGTGCTTGAAGGAAATCCAACAATGGGTGCATGCTTTCTTTATCATGAAATAGTCTTGAAGACAAATGTCGGTTCAAAAATTGAACTCGATTACCAATGGAATATGGTCGTGTTGGGTAAGGAAAGGATGCATTGAAGGGCTCAAGGTCTAGTTCCAATTTATATTTATCCTTGTCACTACAAAATACAAATTTGTCATCATTTGTTAATCGAGGTAAAAATATAAGTGAGTATGTATTTGTGCACCTGTGATAGTATATCAAAAAGAGAGCACTAGGGTACCCTAGAGCACCATATTTCTCTCCTCCACAAATACTAGTGTACCCTCAACACTATTGTATACACCACTAAATGATTCCATTATTTATTATACTTAACACTATTGTACAATGTTCTAACTACAACCCTTCTAAAGGAAGATCATTGTGGTTTGAACACTATCCAAACCACACGGATAAACTATCTCTAAACATATGGATAAAACAAAACCTTTAAAGCCATGAATTTTTCCTAAGGGACATTAATAACACCATTATGAGAAGCGATTTACCAAAAAATAATTTCCCATAACCTTCGTCTTACTTCCCATAATTATCCACTTTTTGAAAATGCACTAAATCCTACTGCCAATGATCCAAAACATAATTGAAATCGTTTTCGTAGTTGTGGTAGCTCTTGTTGTGAAGAAAATGAGTTATAGGAAGAGGCTTCTTACAGGGAAAAAATAACCAAGAAAACAAATGTTGATGTTAATGATAGACTCAATTTAGTTAATTCTAAATGAATGCTTGAACATCATAAAGACATCTTGACCTTAGATTTATTAAACTTGGAGAGAGACAGAAAACCAAAAATAAAATCTTTTAATACTTATTACCTCTCGATATATATCTATATTCTATAATATATATCTATCTATCTAATATATAATAATAATATATATATATATATATATATATATATATATATATATATATATATATATATATAATATATATCTGATTACTATTATTTATTTGTTTATTTTTGGAGTATTGACTTCAACAATTTTTTTGTTCTTTTTTATTTATAAGCTTTACCCAGTGACATTTCTCAGCTATATTGGCTATAGAATGTATAGCCTCTTAAATTTAGTTATACAACCCTCACTGAGTTACATATTTCATCCATATTGAGCTGTAAAGAGGACTTGGCTACTCTAGGTGAAATTATAGATCCTTCATTAGACATAACTAGCATTTGACAACGGAAAAGGATAACCTATATAAAGGCACCTCCCGTGTCACAAATGTAGTAGTAAAACTCATCATTCTATACTCTATTCTTTTGTGAACATGTCTATGGGAACTAACCATTCAGGTTATACTCTTTGATAATTCTATGCATTTTTTAAATTTCGGCAACTTCTTTGTCTTTGAAATTTTATGGATTAATATCACCAGTAACCACAACAAGGTTAACCAACTCAAGCTGTAGATAAAATCATGCATGGGAGCATTTCCAGCTCTAATGGGGCTTATATAAGACAAGAGGAACATGGCTAAGGTTGTGGCTTCTAACTAAGGAATTATAGGGTAGCCACTTCTTGTAATGAACAATAAATATCTACTTTAACCTACCTTGTAGTTATCACCTCTGTCAAAACCAGTTCCATATTATCTGTTGGGAGCATAAAACGAACAAATACATCTATATATGATGATATTTTTGCTAAATTGATAACATTTCATGTCAAAAGGTTTTATCTTCTTTTGTTTATTTTTTTAATCGATTTACAACACTCTAAACATTGAATTGCATTACTGTTGAACAGGATATGTGCATAGAAGCTCAAGGTAGACAAAAACAAAATTATGCATTTCAATACTGATAATTTATCAGATTTTACCTCTTAAAATAGTCCTAGGTAAGGCCACACATCAAATCGAGAAACCCAATGGCACAAAGCTCCTTTTTCAGTTCTTAAGTGCACCCGAAGTATCCAAGAATTTTGTGTTCTACTAATTTTTTTCAATTCGTTGATTGGATGCTATATTGTGGGCCTCAAGAATCAACGGAGTCACCTTGGAACAAAAACACCAAACAAAAATATAAAACATAAGGACTTAGAAAACAACAATAAAACACAACATTGAACCTAAATGCACAACAAAGAAGGAAAAATAAATTACTCAAATAAGGTCACTGCTAATTTAAATACAGGAGAATAATGTGGGTACAGAGTAGAACTTTACCACAATAATCTGAGGTGTGATGTCTAATCCATGTCATTTTATTCTCAACATCATTTCATTCTCTAATGCATGAACTTGGTCAAGTATATACACAACCTATGCTCAAATAAGAAGATGAAAATATTATTTTGAAATATTCATGAAAATATTTTAACTCAAAACAACGATAATACTAATATTATATTCAAGTTTTGGATTTTGTTTAAATGGATATGATACCAAGTATTTTAAGTTTTATAGTTAAAAGAAAAAACAAAATCAAAGTAAAAATTCAAAATACAATCAAATAATGAAGAGAGGATATCATGGAATGGGCATTATAATTATAAAAAGTTTGTTTCCCTATCCACTAGTGTCTGGAATTCCTACAATTTCTCGCCCTTTATAACCATGAGGTGAAAGAATCACAAAAGTAAAAAACATAGGAACCACTCCTAGAAACATTTCCAAAGTCGATGGATTAGGTGCCTAAAGGATCTCCAACAGCAAATGAATCATCTCCAAAAAATTCTCTACATTTTCTCCCCATCCATTTTCCAATCCCATTTCTTGTAATCTACCCACAACAGATTCTAGTAACATTCAAGAAAAATATTTTATATTTTTGTAGAGAAAATTGAATATTTTCCAAGCATGCTAACTACATGGTACAAATACTCATAAATATTTGCATAAAATAATTCAAAAGATTTTATATGTTGTCAAACAAACTGGATATTTCTCAAGAAGGCTAACTGCATGGTACATAAATTATTTCCACAAATGTATCCATAAATACGATGGACCTTACTCATAAATATTTGCAGAAGATTTGTCAAGGAAGAAATAGGTGTGGCTTTGGAGCCCTAGTTGTGTGAACGTTTGACATATTTGTTGCATATTATTTTTGTTCTTCTTCATTTGAGCTTTGAAGTACCTTCATCTGGTGAGCCTATAATATGATTATCTATACCACCATAACCCTTACAAGAAGTTGGTGCCTGACTTCTTCCAGCCCTACAAGTTGCTAGGGATGCAAAACAATGGAGGTCACACCCACATAACATAAATTTACAAACTTTGACTGTTAATACATACATTGTGAGTGTGAAAGGGACTCTTACTACTTGGATTATTTTGAGGGCCTTGAAGGTTTCCTAGAAGATTGAACTGGAAGTCCCAAGGCTTTGAAGTTGCTTTATTTTGAATGGTCACTCTTTATGGTGGCCCCATCCTACTTTATGATTTAAAATTCAAGACAAAATGGTTCTTGGTACATTCATTTTTCAAAAGAGGAACTAATAATATCAAATATATTTGTTATTCTCAGACATGGGAATCAGTCTCTTTCCCTAAGCAAAAAAAAGTTTAGGGCAACCAATCTTCATAGACATGTCATCGAGCAGGTCAAGGTGATCATCCCCAACTTGCTCTTCATGAAACTAGGCTTTCAATCCTCTACAACTTGGTGGATGGAGTTGAATTGGAACTAGGATGAGGCCTTTAAAAAATACGTTCCAATGAGTAACACTCACTAGGTTATGCCAACGAATAAAATGGGAGAAATTTTTTCTCCTATAGGTTATCCACTTGTGTGTGTAATGCTCAGTACACTCATTTCCTAATAGGTTTCTCTTAGGAAATATGAAATTTCTTGATCCTCGTAACTAAGAAGTTTGTTTCAACTTACAACATTCTTCCCAAAATATTCAAGGAACAGACCGAGAAAAAAAGAAGCAAGACTCAAGATATTTGTGAAATTGAGAACTGAAGAGCTAATAAAAAAGTGTCACCCAGCAAACAAAAAAAATGCACTAACTAATATATTATGTAAGTTATGAAAAAAGAAACAAGAAAAAATAATGTTTGAGGAATCAATATCAATATGTGATTGACAACCACGTTGGTACCTATGTCTCCTTGGATGGGACAGAGGTTGTTTCCAATAACCATTATAGGCTGCAAATAGTGGTAATCGAGATAAATCTCAAATTTTTCCATAGAGGCATTGTACCTTCAGTTAGAAAAAGTTCTAATATGAAAATACAAAAGTCTTAACAAGCCTTTTTAAATGGAAAACTAGTATAAACTTCCTCCCTTACACAATGCATCCAAAGTTGTGCCAACCAAGGTTGACAAAATCCACATTTTCCACTTGATTGGAAAATCTAAAAGCACTTGTCTCAATAGTAGACAACTCATATAACAACAAAACATTTTTAGGATGTATTTGTAATAGCTTTAGGAGTCAAAGATTTTCAATTTTTTGTGGTAATTCTTAGGCACTTCATATGTAGCATTTTTCAGAAGAAAATTTTTATATTCCTTGCAAAATTGGAGGAAATGCATTAATATCAGCATGTATTTAAATAGAAGGGAATATACAAATTCAAACATGTAACATTGTAAACCCTATTTTAATATGCAAATAACTAAGAAGGATTATAAAATATAAACTTAAAGAAAAATATTAAAGTGTGAAAAAAATGACAGATTTCAAAGCTACAATTTAATGAAAGAAAAATACTCACAGATTTCAAATCTGCAATCTGCAATTTAAAGAGAGAAAAAGCATACCTGGGAATGGGAAGAATGTGCAATGGGCACAAGAATCTAGAACATAACTCCTCCAAATTTGAAGATTGATTGTATCCAACTCACTAAGATGAAAAATCCACTATAAACATTCCAATATAATTTCCAAAACAATGCTCCAAGCTCACTATAAATAAATGTTGCTCCAAATGATCAATGAAATAGTTGTGAGGTAAATTTCATGTGGGGGGATGACAAGAGGAAGAGTCAACACAACCACCAACTAACATAATTGAGTTGACCAAGTCCAAGTTTAGTTGAACCACTTTCTAAAAGACTACTCTAAATAGGATAACCCACCTTCCTAGCTCAAGTGGATTTATTTTCTTCCCAAATAAAGGACACTCCTATGGGGTGGACTGCCTCGTAACCTCTTTTACTCTAAATACAAACCATCTCTAACTTCTTGCTCTCTGATTTTATTTCCCTCACAAACATGCATATTTGAACTTTACATTTTCATTCCCATGCATGTTGTGCACTATCAACACAAACTTCTCATTACCTTGCATTACATTCACTTTTGACTATTGTTTTCCCCCACCTATGAAAATTGACTTGACCAACAACTTCTTGATTTCTTCACTCCACCCACGACTTCTCTAAATCTAGGTTATGTAATATTATACATAAATGTTATGTGTACGTTTACTAATGTCCTACATTTTGAGTGGTCTCACCACCAATAATCAGGGACACATATTCTTTGGGAAGCGATCAAATATTTCTTCCCTCATAACCTTTAATCATTGTGGCTCACATGGCCTTCAATCTCAAGACTTATTAACAAATAATATTATGATGATGACTATAAAGCTATATATAGAAGGCTCAAATATGATCTATACCTTCATCCCAAGAGAGGCACAACCACCCATAATGAGTATAATTGACTTTACATGGAAGAAACACAGTTTCTTGGATTTCCAATAGGAGAGAGCTCCTTTCCATCCTTCATATATCTCCCAAGTCATTTTGTCACACACACCTCCCTCAAAATAAATTATCAACCGACATTGAACCCTACACTTGGTGGCCACACACCTCCTTCCTCTATAGTACTCCTAGCCATATTCCCACTTAGGTAACCTATACCCCTTCCTCTTCTCTCCTCTCCATTTAATGCACATAATGACTATTAATCATATTTAAATCACTACTTATGCAAGGTCATGATGATTTGGTGATAATCATGTCTCTTAGACACTCATGCACTATGTGTCAAGAATAATCTGTTTATATAAGAAAAATATTGAGAAGACATTATCAAAAACATTTAATAAGATTTGAATATAAATTTATCACAATCAACTATGACAAATTTCAAGAGTTTATCCTCCTAACCACCTTTGTTAATATAATGCCTTGTTAAGCACAATAGAAAATAAATTGTTTAATTAAAGTGCTAAAGAATAATGTCCAAAGGACCCCTGCATATTTTGGATCAAGGATACATATTTCTTGCTCAAGTAAGGCTCTAATTTCATTTTGAGGGTGAAGCAGTGTAAAAAAGAGAGACTTGTTATAAAACTTCACATACAATATTATAACTATTATAATACATTAAATAATTATTATTTCTGATATGAAAGGTCAAAACCCTAATATCACAACCACATAATAAAGGGTACATCCAAGGTTGCATGGAGCTGGAGAGTTTTTGACAGTGAGATTATCAGGAGCATCATTTTCTGAAATCCCCAGGTCTCTCTCTCTCTCTCTCTCTCTCTCTCTCTCTCTAGAATGCGAAATTACCTTCAAGCATCAACCATATAATGATTAATCATTCAAGCATTGATCCGGATTTAAACAGGAACGCAATAGATTACAGAGATAACCATAAATACAGAGATGCGATAACCATAAATAAAGAGATGTAGCGGAAATAACACTTCATTTCATTAATGGAAAATACCGAAATATGCTTACAACCAGAATTGGAAATAAACCAGCTAGGACTATGGTAGCTTATCTCTGAGAAGAGATGTGCGGCTACATGTCTCTGAACTGTTCCGAACTTTTTTGTTACAATGAGGCTCGAAGGCCTATTTATTATTGAGAAACAATGGAAAACCCTTCACATTCCAAAACCGACCCTTAGAAGATGAAACGCCAAATTGTGGGCCCCGTTTTGGGTAAATTGGTACATCAATTTCCCGGGGTCGTAACTTTGGCATACGATCTCCGTTTAACGCGTACAATAGCTCATTAGAAATATCTATTCGAGCACTATCATTGTTGGAACAGGCAACATCGATCCATTGCATGGACCCATGTTGCCCCTGGATTCCCCAAAAAACGTCGTTT
>APFE030890533.1:14385-32199 GCA_000404065.3 Pinus taeda | reverse complement strand
ATTATTGAGAAATAATGGAAAACCCTTCACATTCCAAAACCGACCCTTAGAAGATGAAACGCCAAATTGTGGGCCCCGTTTTGGGTAAATTGGTACATCAATTTCCTGGGGTCGTAACTTTGGCATACGATCTATGTTTGACGCGTATGATAGCTCGTTAGAAAGATCTATCCGAGAACTACCATTGTTGGAACGGGCAACATGGTCCATGTTGCCCCTGGATTCCCCAAAAAACGCCGTTTAGGGCCTCAAAACGGCTCCGGAAGTTCAGGACCCGAAAAACTGCTAAAAATGGTAAGTTATGCTATAATTAAGGAAACTGAAAATGCTGAAAGAGACAATGATGGGGGTCCAGATGGACTTGGCAGGTGGCCACCAATATCCACCTGGATCAAAGTTGCATGGTAGAAGAAGGAAGTTGCTGCTAAGGCAACTATTGAGAAAGACCAGGTGACTAAGTAGACCACTATTGATGTTGAGGAGTATGCTCTTCAACACCTTGAGGACCAAGGGGAGATTGATGTTGAAGGAGGCGGGGATGAGGAGTAGATCAATCCCTTTAAACTGCATAAGCGGACCAAGGAGACAACTTCCGGGTCTAGAAAGAAGAAAAAATCTAACAAGCACTCACACGTTGATCCAATGGTCCTCACTGAGGGGGACTTGGATGAAATCAGAGACAAGGTCCATGACACCATGACAAAACTATGGACTCAGTTCAAATAACAGTACCTGCAGGTGCTCGGGAACGTGTAGAAGGATCTATGTGACTTGCATATTCAAATGAGATGGCTACACGCGAGAGTTGTTCAGGCGAGGAGGATTCAAGTGAGCCTACAACAAGTGAGTGTGACTATGTTGGATACTAATCTGAATATGGACCATAGAGTCATTCCACTGCTAGAAGGATCCCTGCGTGTGCATTTGAGGGAAGGAAACACCTAGTTAGCACAAATAAAGGATGTGGGTGTCAACCTTGTGGTGCTGCCTATCCAGACCCTCCATGAATTACATCAGGAAGTATCCAACGAGCTCAGGTCCAGGGAGCATTGTGTGATCCTAGTAATCAACGAAGTGAAGACCAATAATGAAAAAATATTCACAAAAAAGGCACAGGTGCTGAAAGAAAAGGAACACCTAGCCACTCATAGCCAGACCTTGGAGGAAGGCATTACACATGCATGTAATGCATTGTTAGAACTCAAAATTCCTGAAGATGCAGCCTCAACAGAAAATATTCAGAACTTGGCTGCAATAGTCTGGGAACCAAAGGAGGAAATTGACTGAGTCTGATTTGAGTTACAGATGTAGATATTTGAATTATAGTTAAAGCTACAGCCAACGACTCCACCAAAATTTTGGGAGCAGCACAAAGCATCCATTAAAGAGGGAATGACCGCTTTAGATGTAGCAATCAAGGACTACACAGATCTCTTTGAGTAGGAAATGGAACTATTGACGTCTCTATAGGAGGAACCAACTCCATAGAAAATTAGTACAGATATCAGGGAGAAGAAGCAATAATTTGATGAACTCAGGGTGACTGTATGGACTTTGGCACCAGTTCAATGCTTCACTCGATTGAAGGAAGGAATAAAGTTGCAAACATAGATTAAGGAGATGTAAAGAAAAGAGGCTGTCTTGAAGGCCAAGACACATCCATGGAAAGAGGAAGCTAGCAATTCACTCTGTCAGTTTAGGAAAAATTGAAGACCATCCAACAGATACAAAGGATGATGGGCCTCGCTGTGGAAGGCCCTACTACAAAGAAGCTGGTTGAAGAAGTACAACAGGCTGCGGTGAATTGTACAGCTAGTTTGTAGGTACTGAAAGTGGAGTTCCACAAACTCCAAGAGAAGATTTCTGTGCCAGTCGAGCGACTTGAGGGCGAGTCAGCCAATTTGTGTTGGGGGCCTATTGGGGTAGGGTCCTTGGGGTCATTTTAGTCAAATTTTGTAATGTATTTTTGAAATAATGTAAAGTCTCTACAAAATGTGGAAGTGAAGTGCAAAGCTAGTATGATTCAAAGGGGCTTTATTTCCTTAGGTGGGTAGGTGATAAGAGGTTTTTGAGACCCGCCCATGGTTCGCGGACCATGGTATTGTAAGAAAAATGCTATATATAGCTGAGTCATGGCATGTCTAAAGAAGTAAATTTTTAAGAAGAATCATTGTAAGGGAAAAGCACTAATGCAGAAAAGGTTTGTTTCTTGTACTTAGGCACAAGGGGAAGGCCCCTGCAGCTAAGTGCGCGGAGACCTTGGTAAGTTTGCAGGCTGAGTGTGCGGGCCCTTGTAGCTGAGTGCACAAGGAAAATAAGTATCTACTAAACAATTATACTTAATAAAGTTTGTTTTGAGCCAATTCTAATGCATCTGTGCCTTATCTATTACTTCTGTAAAGTTTATGTATCTTCACTCTATGCTATGATTTATACAAATTAATTCTTATTTACTATGCAAAACTAGTAGATACATAATAATTATGCATGATAAGTATAATTAGGAACCTTCGCGAAGATCTAGAAGTTGTTTAAAGATAATTACAGTAATTATTTGTTCGGAAGGGTTTTAGGTGTGTGAAGGTAGATCTAAGCCATAATGACTACAGGAACCCATCACACAGTCCTCTGGATGTAGAAACCTGGTTTTGTCATCCTCAATACTTCTTCCGGTGAGACTACAACCTACGCTACATAGGTTGTTTCCAGAAGGGCCAAAAGTTAGGGTTTTTTTGCTTCGCACAGATAAAGCTAAGCCTGGGCCAGGTCCCATCAAGCTAATAATCCCAACATAAGGAATTTTCTGAGTTGAAGCATTGTATTTACTCTACACCTGTTCTCACATTACCAGGCCGCAACAACCATTTGATATTGAGATAGATGCCTTCGACTATGCTATTGGTGTAGTTATTACTAAGTAGGGGCGTCTAGTGGCATATCACAGTGAGACACTTTCAAACATAATCCTAAAGTATCCCATCTATGATAAAGATATGTATTCCATTTTACATGCTTACCGAAAATGGAAGCATTACATTATGGGGAAGGAAATGGTCATCCACACAGACCACCGAACCCTAGAGTTCATACAGACACAAGGGAAGTTACAGAACGATTGTCAATCACTATAAGAAATGGTCCACATACCTGTAATAGTTCCATTTGAACATTAAGTACAATAATGGAAGCACAAATAATGTTGTAGACTGCCTCAAATCACCGGCAATGGTGCTGATCACTATGCTCGACTGTTGTGGGCAAGAGACTTCAGGCTGGCCACATCTATACAAGAGCGATCTAGAATTCAGAAACACATATCAAATGCTCTTATAATGGGACACCTCTTTGTTCCTTCAAGCAAGCGTACCAAGATGATTTGAGAGGCACACTAGAATTGGGTCACTAGACACTTCGGAGTAGAGAAAACAATGGGAGTGTTGTAGAAGTATTTTTATTCTAAACCTTCAATAGGATGTTGGGAAATACATTAGATCTTGTAATGCTTGCACCATTGTAAAACTAACCATCAATAAGCAAGGCTTATGTACTCCTCTTCCTACTCCTAGTCGACCTTGGGAATCCATCTCCATGGATTACATGTCAAGCCTCCATTCTACTAAGCATGACAACGACTGTGTTTTCGTGGTCGTTGATAGATTCATTAAGATGGAAATTCTAGTGGCCTACAAGAAGAGTATCTAGTAGAATCCACTGCTAAGCTATTCTTTGAATGAGTGTGGGCACACTTTGGGATCCCATAGTCCATTATCTCAGATCGGGACAACATCTTCCTAAGTACATTTTGGTCAAGTTTATGATCGATGTCGGATATTAAGCTCACTAATTCCATGACTTTCCACCCCCAAAATGATGACCAAACATAGGTCATCAACAGGAAGATCGTACACATTATGTGCATGTACAACTCGAAGCATTCATGCACATGGGATGAAAGCCTCCCCTATCTTTAGTGGAGCTACAACAAAGCTCTCCATAGCTCAATTGGCCACAACCTGTTTCAGGTGGGGTTGGGATTCCAGCCACTATGTCCCATTGACGTGGCCATACCATTTTCAGCTACTGAGGCAGCTGCGATTCATGTCCAGTCCAAAGTTGACAGGGCTAACAACTTCATTGAGAGCATTTATCACATCTACTAGTAGGGCCATGACATATTGGATAGAGCCAATGCTAAGCATAAGAAATGACATGCTCAACATCGAGTGCCACACAAGTTCTAGGTAAGCGATAAAGTTTGGCCACAACTGCAGAAGGAGCGCCTCACTGGGTCACACCACAAGCTTCGCTCGCTCTGATATGGGACATACACCATCACCAATGTTGTAGGGGACAATTCCTTCGAGCTCAAAATTCCACCATTCCACCATTCCTTGGATTGCTTCCTTCAACAAATATCCTCATGCATCCTTGTTGTTATACAAAATCTACTACTGTGAGCATAAGTGTCTTCCCTAGGTTGGGTGGCTTATTCTAGAATGACAGAAAGACAAAGAAGCTATTTTTTTCCTTAAACTAAATGGATGATGTAACAAAGCCAATGTTGGGGTCTATTATATTCTTTCCATGACTAGCCCCAATAATGTAACCAGGAGGGTTAGAGGGGGGCAAAGCCCCCCCTTTATTGCATCGAGCGTAGCGAGGGGGTCATGGGGGGGGGGGTGGAAGCCCCCCCTATCGAGGGGTTTTAAGGGGGGCAGAGCCCCCCTTCATTGCATCGGGCACAACACCCTGGGGGATTTTTTTTGGGACCCTATATTGGGTGGGTAGACCTACCTATGGTTTTGTGCATGGATTTCACACATGGTTTTGGGCAGATGGTTTTCGGTCCATGGTAATTTTTGTAGATTCGGTCAAGGGAAATATGATTATGTTCTAATCTAGGGTTAATGGATTGGGGTTTATGGATGATTCAACATGTATATATATGTATTGTAACATTGAAAGGAAAATAATGAAAAATCAATCTGGTAGTCCCGGTTTTGGGATCTAGGGGAAAATATCCGTGTATATTTATTTGATGTGTTATGCTCTCACCATTGTTTATTTTATGTTTTTAGAATTCATATGTAGGTAATTTCTATACGAGGTTAAAACCTACATCTTACCTATAATATATCATATGCTTCACTCCTCTCTTGGTTTGAATGCTCCAATCCTAGCTTTGATTTCTATAATTAGAACCTGCATAATCAGATGATACAAGCCAATGATTTATGACATCTATGTAGCATCATCTAAATAATTCATTCAATGGATCAACATGACATCATAAATAGGAAAACAAAGAACTCTTTGCATTAATAGAAATGGAGTGAGTTACAACCAAATATATGTGTTGATCTTGTAGGAGAGTTCCTCCAAGTTGAATTTTCCTTCTTTGTCACAAAGTACACCTCTAATCACCCTAATGCATGGAATGTTAACTCTTCACAACAAACACATAAGGCTAGAATCTATCTCCAAAATCAAACCCTTAGCTTGTGGATGGTCACAAATATAGAGAAGAGGGAGGTAAGTTGGGATTTATTATCCATTTACCAATCTAGGGCTTTAGATCCACTCTTGATGGGAGGATGGGATCAAAGGATAAGGGATGGAAAATACAGGGTAAGATAGGATAGGATCCAATGTTCTATCTGAGGTAAATACTTGTAACAAATTCTAGAAGCTTATGGAATCTGTCTTTTTATCTCGAATTTCTAAAACCAACGTAGGTTTGGGTGGTTCATCCAAATATGTCTCACCATCATTAATAAAGCCAAACTTTACCGTAATCCACACCGGAACACTAGGTCATAAACCATAAACATACAATACCAAGCTTTACCACAATCCCCACTAGATCACTAGGCCAAAACAAGCATGGATGCCACCTAATTTATCCACCTACACCATGAGGAATTTTCATGTTCCCTAGTCTCTAAGATTTACTGCCATAGTCTGATCCAGGTATCACGAGGCCATAAACGAGACACCCGTCTTTGGGCTTTACCATAATCCACATCAGATCACTAGACCCTAACCGAGACTCCACCCTCTAGGCTTTATCGTATATCCCACCACACACCAAAAAGGATTCCTAGGCCTAATCAAGGGAAGCCACATCTCGCCATTAACCACTCAATGATTCCTAGGCCCACCGAGGCACACAATACCTTGCTTTACCATAAACCATAGTCTGGTTCAGGGGTCACTAGGCTAGTGGGTTTGCCCCAATCCATAGTCCAATTTAGGGATCACTAGGCCACGTGTTCTTTTTTTTAGAGATCCACCTCACTCATCTTCGAATCCATCTAAAATCCAACTCAACCAAAACATGAGAACCCCATCACACCATGGCTTTCTAGAAATGGAAAGGCTAGGCACTTGGAAAAACCCATGCCATGACAACAAAGAACCACATGCAATACCATGCATGCCAAATATATCAAGGGAATCACACATGCAAATCCAAACCTGCAAAGAATCCTACTATAGATGCTTGATCCTACTCTTCCTTTCTTTATCCTTGCTTCCTCTTTCCTTCTTTGCATTTCTTGATCCAATGACAAAGTGCTCCAAGAAAACTCTGTGTCTAAGAGGGAAAGAGAAAGAGAATAATGAGAGAGATCCAAAATTGAACTGACAACAGGTTACACTGACCAAATCGATCCACTGATCCTTAGAAGACTTTTTATTAATGAGGCCTCTATTTTCTTCAATTTCCATTATTTTCCTTCATTTTCCTCCTCACATGCAACCTATGACCCTTCACCTTCCTTTTCTCTTAATTTCCTTTATTTCATAAATAAAATGCCAATAAATGCCTCTTGCCTTTAGAAAGCCTTTACCATTGCTTTTGTAATTTCCTTTAGCCATAATAACCGACATGAACACCCACTGGGATGTTTTTCCCAACATTCAGCTTGGAATACGTGTCCCATGACCATGGTCTTATATATTTTTACATGGATTTTTTACCAGGGCTGTTACATAACCCACCCCCTTGGAAGAACACTGTCCTCATTGTTCAATGACACCTACAAACCAATAAAACACTGAAAAAAATATATATTGCATATGGAGCTTTATAGCACAGCTCGTTGCATTATTTACAATGGCATCCTACTGAAGACACGACAACCATACTGTTTACTAGAGATTTATAACATAGCTCATTATGATATTTATAATAACCACATATACTTATGCACATTTTCTTCAACCATCAAATAATGATACTATCTATGGAGCTTTATAAATCCAGATCGATGCATTATTTACAATGATATACACATATACCATTATGCACATTTTCTCAATTAAAAAATAAAAGGATATGATTCCTACATCAATAACAAGGTGTTGAAGCTTCGAAAATCGCTGCAACAACATGGGGGATGACCACTCGGTCTGAACCTTAAAGCAGCTCCTTTTCCATTTGGAATGGTGGTTCCGACTAGTTCAACTAGGTCCAGTTACCTTCTATCAATCTCCAATGGATTTAAAATATGACTTTCATTCACCAATGGAGAAGAGACATCAGATCAACCCTTTTGCTGATCAGGGAAGAAAGTGATCCTTAAGCTGATTTGGGGCTCAGCCAATCCATTACTAAAGTTTGCCTCTTTGGGAAGAGGACTTAAAAGAATGTAGAAATTATTCTAAATGAAAACTTGTTCTAAGATGCAAGCAAGAGAAACTATCTTAATCCTATCTCAATTAGGCAGATATAGATCTAACCCAACTAAGAGCAGGTATTTATAATATTGGGATTGAAATATCTCTTGCTTATAATGAATATCAAGTTAATGAAGTAGTTCAATTAACTGACATTATGGATACCAAAACAAATCCTATTGAGACCTTTTAACTGAAATAATCAATCAACAACACTCATGAAGAAGTTCTCAGAATGATCTTGATCATTTAATCAGTAAATTGATTTATTAAACAATAATATGTGGAAGAAGTTCTCAACATATCACTATTTATTAATCCAATATTAAAAGATAGATTTATGAGTAAATAGTTACTTAGAAATCAGAATTCAGCCCATAAGAGCAGAGATAAATAACAACATAAAATAGAGGCAAATTACCCATACCGACAAAAGTGCACAAATATGTAAGTAAATTGACAAAATTCTTGTTATCATAAAATAAAACCAGTATTTAAAATAATAGTATTCGAAATACCAATTTGTTGAATCCATTTCTCCAGCTCCAGTCTCTAATAGTCCTTTACAATGCCTGAGCTTCTGCTTTCAAAACCAGAGCTAAAATAGTGCAAACTCTATTTATTATACATAACTCAGAATGTAGAAGAAAGACCTCAATAATGCCCAGATCTGAGATTCCACTCCTCCCACCTACAATTCTAAATCCCTATTACAAAAGTACTTTTTAGAATTCCAAAATTGCAGAGGAGAGCAGTCCTTATTACATTCTGCAATCTTCTATTTATAATATTTGCAAAGGAATTCTTGAGAGGAAAGTTTGTTGAAGAAAAATCTATCCAATCAATTTTATTTGATCAAAATTCTCATCTTTAATTGCTGGAGAATTCTCATTGATTGAGATCTTTTTCTCCATCTCTTCTATTGTTTTCCTGCAAAAAAAAAATCAAAATGAATTAAGATGCAACAATAAAATCAAAATATCATTTCTGGCATTAAAATAAATCCAATCAAATTCTATTTAAATAAATAATTGAAAATAAAATGTAAGCTCTCTATTGATGCCTAGGATGGTTTAATTGGCCAAAGATATTATTGATGAGTGAACCTGCAATTATAAGAGGCTTGGACAAATGAAAATGAAGAAAATAAAACTTAGAAAATTGATTTTTTTTTCAAAATTCATAGCTTGATCTTCTGCTTGATTTTGACCTAAGAAATGACTAAATCTGTTAGTGAAACCTCCTCAGAAATGTTCTCCTTGATTTTATCTTTCCAATGAGCCGTCCTGGGCCTCATTGGCCAAATATAACTCAATCTATGAGCTTCCAAAGTTGATGAGTCAAATCTAGCACAATTTTGGAAATTCTGTTGCTAGGCTAAAAATAAGAATTTTAATTAAAAATTTAATCCTAAATTAAAATTCTAATTAACTAATAATTAATTCTAATTTAATTGTTAATCATAAATTAAACTATTATTTAATAAATATTATTAATTAATGTTAATCTAACTATTAACATATTAACTATTTATAACTCATTAATATTAATCTCTCCGCATGGGGTAGCTCAAGCGGCAATGCCGTGAAATGAAGTCTCACCAACCGGAGATCTGAGTTTGATTCTTGTGCTACTTTCCCTGAAATGGGGTGAATAATGGACATGTTAAAAACTCGAAAATGAGAAGGTACTACCCAAGCTTACAAAAAAAACTATTAATATTAATCTAAATAATATTTAAATTTAAATTAAATTTAATTAATTAAATTTATATATTTAAATTATTAATATAAAATTAATTATTTAAATTAGTAAATATTAAAACTAATAAAAATAAATAACCTACCTTCACATATTTCACTACGTATGATTGAGTTTGGAACTCAAAACAAAAATCAAAGGCCCTTTGACCTTTACACCATCATATATCACAAGAACCTTGGATCGAGGTTTTAAGATGTGCATGTTATAAAATTTGCGATGGATCCGATATTAGATATGCGATATATTATATATATATATATATATATATAATTTTAAATTTAATGTTAAATATTAGTTTTTTATTTTATTTTAATGATGTTTAATTAAATTATGAAATTTATTGAAGTGTATTTTCTTATCTAAACTACAACCACTTTGACAAAAATAAAAAAATAAACTACAACCATTTTGACATTTTGGGTTTTCGAGATTAGTAATTTATTTGAAAATTGTAGTAAACTATTGAAATCCCGATGCTTCATGATTTGCCTGTATAAGTAAAAAAGTGAAAAATGTTAGTAATAACTAATTAGGGGTTAATATTTTAAAAAAATGCATTATTGAACTAATTTAATTACAAAAAATGGAATTATTGTACATTTTACGCATTTTTTAACTCAGGTGACATAATTGATTAGACTTCAAAGGAGTGCCATTTACAAACCAGTTGACCAAATGAGGTGAAACAAGTATCAATGGAAAGCTTATAAAAAATCGATTTCAACAAAGCAATCAAAACAAATCTAAAGAAAATGAAAAATTAAGATAATCGTAGGATTATCAACTTAATAAAATTCCTAAAAGATGTTTAGCCAAAATTTTTATAGAAAGGGTCCCCATTATTTGAAGTGAATAAGTCAAAAATGGTGGGGTTGTGTTTTACCACAAGACAAGGGAATCCAAATACTTACACTTCCACCCTCAAAAGTAATGCTAGGATTCACTTTCTTCCTAGGAAGTCTAGAATCCATTGTCAAAGTCTAAGCTGCATCCAATGTCTAGTTGTACAATCCAATGCCACTTGTCTTCTCAATAAATAACTATCGGCTCATTGTTCTAGGGTGCACTCCCAATGTGCATCTGGTTCCATCTGGAAATGCTAATGACTAAAAAAAATTGATCCCTGATCTTCCTTTCGCTGCTACACAGTTCCTCAGGCAATCCGATCACCCCCTTTTGTCTAGTCATACACCTTCCAAGTTCTATTGGAACCCCCATCCCAGGAAGTCCATCCCTCCACAAGGTTTCCTTACATCAAAAGGTCCATAAACCAAGGCATATCCATGCCTCAATCCATCATATTGGTCATAGCATGCTCATGGAAATCATTGGACACTATTGGGTACCAGTGTCCCACAATGAACCAGCTCCTGAATGCTTTACCAACATACTACTACCTGTTCCAATTCCTTTTGTTGTTGTTTCTAGTGATTTCCGTTAGTTTTGACCACCCAACTGGGCATTTCATGATTTCTTGTACCAAGCACATAATTTGCATTAGATTAAAATAAACAATAGACAAGTTTGAAGGGAAAGTAAAAGTCATAATTATTAAAAGTGTGGTGGCACATTATTTTGTCAAGGCATTGGTGTATTATTTTTAAGAAAGGAAAAATTATTATGGTTGAGTGTGCCCAAATGCCAAATTATTTTGGTCAAAATCCAAGCTTATTTTGTCGCAGGGTTTAGGGCCAAATCTCATTATAGAAGGGTTGAGTATTAATTCTTTTGAAGAACCATCAAAATTGAGGAGTCGAGCATGAATGTTGGCATAAATTAGGTGACAACAATATTCATTATTAGGGGTCATGAAAATCATTTTTGGGGAGCTGTCCTATTAAATTTCAAAAGTCATGGCAGATTAAGTGAAGTGGGGTAGTAAAATATTATATTTTAAAAGGGTCGACATGATGGAGGCGAAATTATTTTAGTCACTACGACAATTTTTTTCACAATCAGAAAGACTAGTGGACCAATGGATGCCACATTTGTCGGATCAGGCCGCATAGGAGGAACACTCGTTACCCAGTCATTGTAGATGCCAACCATGTTCATTCTGAGACCACAGTGACAATAATCATAGTTCATGTGTTGGTTGATGAAGATGCAATGAGTCAGCCCAAATTTCCACAGAGGTTGTAACGTGGCCAAATAGACTCCACACAACTGAGAAAGTGATTCACACAAAAGATAGATCAAAATTTAGCCCTAGATCGAGCAATAGAGACAGATTGTGTGAATATTGTGCACACGAATTATCTAAGCGACATTAGTTATGGATGACTATACTCTCTGCATAGGAATGTGCCCATGTTAGGTCCATATAATACTAGTGTATTCCCTTATTATTATTTTCATTGTATCCCCTTATTGTGATTGTTATGCCCATGTTGTCCCCATATTGTTATTATTGTGCCCTATAGAAGCCCACTATTGTTATTGTTGTGCCCTTACATTATTATTGTTATGTTGGATTTGACTATGTTGTGACCCCTTAGACTCCTATATATAGAAAGGAGGTCTTGTCATTTTTATCATCCAAGAATTGTTCATTTGTGTAATGTAATGGAGGTTTCCCCCTTGAAGAAGATGATCTTGAAGTCATTGATCTATCTTTTCTTCTATTTTGTGAGCTGGTTGCATAAAAAATACATGATGAGTTAGAGGATGGAGGAATGCACTTCTTTAATAACGATCCTGCATTGTAACCTGGAAAACACAAATAATTGAATCACAGTGCAGTTTTCTAGAATTGTAATATCACTCTCCTTCAAAATTGTGACGTGCAATGTGAATGGTTCCCAGTGCATGCATAGGAGTGATTGAGGATAAATACCATCATACCTATGCGCTATTTCCCATACATCACATTGGCAACATGTCTTGACTCCAAGTATGTAAGAAAAAATGATCTTATACAATACAAAGTTATAATGCATGGCTCTTAAGAGTTTGAGGGTTTGTGAGCGGAGCAATAGAGAAAATAGAGACAAAGCACCTGTGTAGAATGTTGGGCATTCATAGTGTTAGAGTGTGGATGGAAAAATGTTGAGAAATTGCTAGATAATTGGGACCATTGGAGTCGTTTGTTGGATAACCAATCTAAAACCAAACGGAGTGATTGTGCATGTGGAATAAAGAAGCATTAAGTGACTAATTTATGGTGGGGTCAATTCATTGCATAATGCATGGGCATCTGCATTCGTTAGTGAGATACCTGATCAGAGCGTGAGTGTTGTGAGAGGTAGGCTAAGAGAAAAAATGAAAAGTTTTGGTACCTTATCTCTATGTGTGGAGACACTGCTGATAAGGAGGCCTAATTTACCTATTTTTACTGTTGAAAACTATTGTTTTTTCCCCTTGGAAAAAAACTATAGAAAACTACTGTTACCGTTGTTAGTATGAAATTTCTTGGAAGGTGTACCAATTTTTTTTACTTAATTCACTAGTGACGCTTATGCTTCAGATCTGCAATAATAAAATAAGAAAAACCTGAAACAAAAAGATATATGCGATCAAAATAACAAATAACAATAGATATCTAATGTAATAAATCAATATGAAAATACTTTTAAATGAATAATAATGTTTATTGATAATACATGGCGAAGGAGATCTACAAAAGGGTCAGAAAATCTCCCTTTGTGGGATGGGTCATTTGATGTCCATGACGCTTCAGTAACCGATTCTCTCTCTTAATATGTGAAAAACCCAAAAATAATGTGTAGAACTCAAGTGGGAGCTCAAATGCAAGAAGACAATGATAATGATCATGGTGAAGAATGAATGGAAAACCCTCTTATTTATAATAAAGTAAGGGAACATCTAACACACACCCTAGATTTACTGGTACAATCATGTGGATCACCGAACTGTTAAATGTACAATCCTTAATCATGTGAGGATGAGCTGACGTCGAGCACGCAAGAAAAAACAAGTCAAAGGGAAATGCTGATTCCCTCTACTTGATCCGAGATATCGAACAAAGATGAAGGATGGAACCAAGGTAGACCGCCCTCTAGAACACACTTCTAGAATAAATGTGTTGAAGTCGACAGAATAGGGCCCGCACAAGTTAAGGTAACGAGGAATCCTCAACAACGACACGAGGGAACATAGGAAAGTGACTGATGGACTGACACCAAGGATGATGATGGAAGGAAATAAGTTGATTGTCAGACTGACGACTTCCCTTTTCCGAGCATAATATGCATAGTTGAACTGGCAGCGATTGACTTGATCCTTGAGGGGATGGTCAATTACTCAGATGGGGGATTTTCAAAGATGAATTAGTATAGTTGGAGGCCAAATATGAACATGATGGGATGAATGTGACACAAATATGTATGGAATACTACAATTGGACTCAAGGGAACTTGGAATAGACTCCAAATATACAAGGGTGACTCATCTCTAATGCTTTAAACAAGGGTGACTTGATGATGCTGCCACATGGGGGAGGCCCAAAGGGGACCATAAAAACATGAGTAGATGATGGTTACTCATGACAAAAATCAACATGTGAGTCAACCAATGCATAGGTAAAGTGGTATTAGAGTAAGAGTGGCTCAAATGAAGCAATTTTATTTTAATAGGCAACAAAGCGAGGCCTCGTGGAAAAAATGGCTTCCTGGTGAAATGTCAAATTAACGAAAAAAGGGGATACCCATTATGTAACATGGTGAGAGATTTCTAATGGTGTTGATGGTTTGTCAAATTGAGCTACTATTTGGTCGTAATGGACGATAGAAAAACTAGGGTTTTTCTTATAAAAGGGCTTCTTCCCCCCAAATCCATTTCATTTTCATAGTGAGCTGTTAGA
Organism: Pinus taeda; assembly: GCA_000404065.3. NCBI lineage: Eukaryota > Viridiplantae > Streptophyta > Pinopsida > Pinales > Pinaceae > Pinus > Pinus taeda. The sequence continues at coordinate 17,933 of APFE030890533.1, read as the reverse complement.
AAATTTGGAGAGGAGGAGAAGAAACTAAATCTTTGGGAGATCATAGTGGGAAAACCGACCATCATAATTTGGATCATGACTTTCAGGTAGGTGGCCTTACTTGTCTAAGGATGGTCTTAATGCTTCTTGGAAATATGGTTCCTTATGAAGAATCAAGGTAAGAAATGAATACAGGAATGCACTACTAGAGGAGGTCTAGAATCATCGCCACCCACCAAGTCAAACATGGGTACTAGGTGGGAAGTTTGGAGTTACATAGAGTGGGATGGTTGAATGTATGATATATTAGCATCTATAATATGTGATGGGTGTATGGCTTGCCGAAGAGAGCGATAGGAAAAACTATACAAGAAATTAAAGGATAGTCGACCATACCTAGATCATTGGTGTCTAGGCTGAGACTGATGTTAATCAAATGAGAAGGTGGCTATGCGTACCATCATTCCCCCAAGAATGGGATACTTCACCCAAACATATGATAATGAAGGGGTCTGATTGGGTATGCAAAGGTGGGAATGATCCCCCTAGTTGGGGGAGTTTGTGGAGCGCCATTGTGTTCCAAGTACTCTAATAAAGGTTTTGAGCATTTGGCCTTAATGGCAGGAGATACTCCAAAGGATGATGTTGTGATGTAGGGGCATAGGTTCCCCCCAACATGTTATGGACATGCTCTAAACACATTTTGATGTTGCGGTTTTCCAATTGTTTATTTATGGTTGTCTTTTTTTTGGAGGAATGTATAAAGGATGTAGTAAGAGAAAGGAAATGGTGGATTACCAATCTCATTTGGTACTACATATATGAATCAAATGGACTGAATTTTTGGGTTCACATACATGGTCATTGGTGTCACTATACCAAAGAGTGGCTTTGGTATAATGAATTGATGCTCAGGTTGAAGACATGGTGGCTGAACAACAAGAATGTCTAAGGGACTGGGTTGTTGATGGAATATTGAGGAATTATTAAGTGGATCATCCCCATGGTGATTTGGAATTACACAAGACTCTCAAATTTCTTGTAGGTTTTAACCTCGTACAAAAATTACCTGCATACAAATTCTAAAACAAAAAAAATAAATAATGCGAGAGCATAACACATAAAACACATATACATAGAGATTTTCCCCTGGATCCCAAAACCAACACTACCAGCTTGATTTTTTATTATGTTCCTTTCAATGTTACAATACATATTTATACATGTTGAAGCATCTAATACCATGGACTGAAAACCATCGCTTCCAAAACCATGGACCGAAAACTGTCACATCCAAAATCATGTGTGAAAAATCATGCACAATATCATAGGTAGGTCCGCCCAACCTAATATAGGGCCCAAAAACAAATTTTTTCGGGGTGTTGCCACGAACCCCATAGAGTGGGGTTACTTGCACCCCTCAAACCCCCAGTGGCCCACTCCCCCCCTGCTACGCAATCAATGTAATGAAGGGGGGGGCTCCACCCCCTTCTATCCCCCTAATTAACTACATGGTTTAGTTGTAAGAATATAACACAACCCAATGTTCTCCCACTTGTTGTTTTCTTTCGACTGGGGGCCACAAGAGAGATTAGTCATTTATCCAGCCCTGCAACACCCATTTTTTCTCTACACCAAGAGAACTTCTCAGAGCTCACAGATTTTTTCAATGCATTGGAAGTATTATTCAAAGTGTCCACCTTTACCAGCAACACCTTCTTGTCTTCTATCATATCCCTCACAAAGTGATATTGAACATCAATGTGCTTTGTCTTTGAATGATATGCAAGGTTCTTTGCCAAGAAAATTACACTTTGGCTGTCACAGTCTATCCTTATAGCTCCCTGTACTAACCCCATACTTGAACACAATCTCTGCAACCAAACTGCTTCCTTGCTTGCATGAGTGGCTGCCATGTATTCTGCCTCTATATTTGATAGTGCCACTACAGATTGTTTCTTACTCATCCAACTGAATGCACCTCCAAATAGGTTAAACACATACCCACTCGTAGATCTTATTTGATCCAGATCTCCAGCCCAGTCTGCATAAAAAAAGCCACGAATGTCCAACACTTTGTCCAATCCTAGTCTTCCTTGGTAGCACAAACCATAATCATTAGTGCCACACAAATACCTAAAAACCCACTTCACTGCTGTCCAGTGCTCCTTCCCTGGTTTTGACATAAACCTACTCAATACTCCCACTACATGTGTAATGTCTGGTCTAGTACAGACCATCGCATACATCAGGCTACCGAATGCACTTGCATATGGAACATGGGACATGTCCTCTTCATCTTCTTGTGTCTTGGGACACTTTTCAACAAATAACTTTACACCTATAGGAATAGGAACCTTCACTGGTTTACTATCCTGCATATTAAACCTCTGCAATATTGTCTCGACATACTTCCTCTGGATTAACCAGAGCTTCCTCTTTTCCCAGTCTTTTTTAATTTCCATGCCCAAAATATAGTTTGCAGCACCAGGATCTTTCATGTCGAATTTGGAGGAAAAATGGGTCTTCAAATCCTGGATAATTTCTTTGTCATTTCCAACAAGCAACATATCATCAACATACAAGACCAGATAAATAACACGGTCACCAATTAATTTTAAATACACACAATGATATGCTTTGCTTCTGGTGAAGCCAAGTCCCCATATAAATGTATCAAATTTCTGATACCATATCCTTGGTGACCGTTTTAACCCATACAGAGACTTCTTTAACTTGCTTACCAGTTATTTCTTACCCTTGACCACAAAACCTTCAGGTTGCTTCATGTAGATCTCCTCTTCCAGATCCTCGTGAAGAAATGTTGTCTTCACATCCATCTGTCCTACCTCAAAATAAAAAGAAGCAACAACAAATAAAAGTAATCTAATAGAAGTTACCCTGGAAACATGAGAAAAAAATACGCCAAAATCAATTCTCGACACCTGGGAATAACCTTTTGCTACCAACCGAGCTTTGTATTTCTCCACCTTTCCTTCTGCATTTGTGTTCTTCTTGAACACACATTTGCTACCAATGGGTTTCCTTCCAGCCGGCAAATCCACCAGATCCCAAGGCTCATTTTTGTGCAAAGATGCCATTTCATCAACCATGGCCTCTTTCTAGAGTTTTCCATCCTTTGAATCTACTACTTCCTTCACAGTTCTGGGATCATCATCAGTAATAGATAAAGCAAAATTTGAACAGAAAGCAGATGGACTATACCTTTCTGGCTGCCTTCTTTCTCGAACTGATCTTCTCATGCCCAAAGTTTGTGGCTCTTCATCTTCAAATTCCTCCTCTACTATAGAGTCTGATTCTTCCTCATTTAGCTCAAACTCTATCTTCTCAGGTTCCTTTGGTTGAACTTCATGTTTAATAACATCTTTCACCTCTCTCAACACCACATTTCAGTTGTACACAACCTTCCTTGTTACTAGGTTCCAAAGCTTATAACCCTTTAAACCACCCTTATAACCAATAAAGATGTACTTTTCAGATTTACTATCCAACTTGGTTCGTTTCTCCTTTGGAACATGTACATATGCATCACATCCAAATACCCTCAT
>APFE030890533.1:2118-13268 GCA_000404065.3 Pinus taeda | reverse complement strand
GTGCCCTTCCTTTCCACATTTCCAGCACACCACATTCATAGGTTTTCCTGGAGATTTAGATCTACCTCTAGATTTAGATCTCCCACTCGATGACTTATTTTTGTTTATGTTCTGGGACCATCCTTGTACAGACAAGACATCACCGTTATGGCTCTCCATATTTTTCTGTCTCATCTCCTCCATCAGCAAGGATGAGACTATTTCATCAAACTGCAAGGCAGTTGCATTGCTACCTATTACAATAACTAGACTATCCCACAAATTTGGTAGAGAACAAAAAAAACTGATGCACTTATCTTCATCTAAAATTTTAATATCAACAGATAATAACTAACTTACCACAGTATTAAATGCATCTAGATGTTCTGTCACTGAGTCTCCATCTTTCATCCTTAGGTTATACAAATTTTTCCATAGGAACAACTTATTCACCAGAGACTTATATTGGTACAAAGTCCCTAACTTGTCCCACAAAGCCTTCGCCGTAGCCTCCCCTGATACATTCAACAATATTGAATCTAAGACACACAATCGTATTGTGCTCTTAGTCTTCCGATCTAACTTCTTTCATTATTCATCAGACACTCCCGTTGGTTTAGTACCCGGATGTACCATGATCCACTGATCTTTATCCACCAACAGATCCTCCATATTGAGTATCCATAACTCAAAACTATGACCATTAAATTTCTCGATCTCTATCTTTCCACTACTCACCATCTTCTTTCACCACCAGAATTGATCCCATAGATCTCGCACTAAACAGGGTCTACCACAGGCCCGAGCGAAACCCCTAAGCAACAAAGGCATTCCCTTGAAGCCAAAACAACTTTGATACCAAATGTAGGTTTTAGCCCCATACAAAAATTACCTGCATATGAATTCTAAAACACAGAAAATAAACAATGTGAGAGCATACACATAAAACACATATACATAGAGATTTTCCCCTAGATCCCAAAACGGGGACTACTAGCTTGGTTTTTTATTACGTTCATTTCAATGTTACAATACATATTTATACATGCTAAGCATCCAATACATGGACCGAAAATGATCGCGTCTAAAACCATGGCATGAAAACCATCACATCCAAAACCATGTGTGAAAAATCATATACAAAACCATAGGTAGGTCCGCCTAATCTAATATAGGGTCCAAAAACAAAATTTTCTGGGCCACTGCCTTGGACCCCATAGAGTGGGGTTACGTGCACCCCTCAAACCCCCTGTGACCCCCCCTAGTACCCAATTGGCATAACGAAGGGGGGGCTCCACGCCCCTTCTAACCCCCAGGTTAACTACAAGGGCTAGCCGTGGAAAGAGTATAACACAACCCAACGTTTCTTCAGAACATGGAGAAATAATAGGAGTAGAATCAAGACTACTAGATACAATAGGAGGGTTGGGGATAATTTATTCTCATAGAATCTCAAAAATAAATGCCCCCTTACCCAAACATTGTTTGGAAATGTAATGGCTTGTTGTAGTGGCTACAACCACTCTCCAAAATTTTTCCTTAGCTTCATTTTGGAGCCTCCCTGCCAACCATCCTTAGCAACCTGCCTTGTGCTGTCAAGTACACAGGCTTCATTGGTTTTTCAACATCTTGCTAACCTGTGCATGTTAGTTTGCTTCACCCCCCTCATAGGCTACCATTCTGGACTAGGACTAGTTGCTGGCTGAGCAACTCCCTCAGAAAATTACACAATTCTAGAGGGGAACTAGCCTTCCCTCTAGAAATTGGGAAAATATGTTGGGCTCAAAAATTGCACAATGCAGCTAGACAGTCTTCCTTGGGAAAATTGTACAATCTGGCCCAACACTCCAGCTCAACCCAAAAATTGTGAAATTTTGGGTTGCAGTCACCTGCTCCTCCAAGAAATTGTGTAATCGCTTAAGGAAAACTAGCCTAGTTCCTCTTAGAAACTATGCAAATTCCTCTCTTAGTCACGCAGGCTGTTGCATGTGCCTTTAGGTTGACCAATTCCCTTCAGGACCAAACAAAACTGGTTTGCATGCATGGGCTGCTCTTCCCAAAATAGCTAAAGGGAGCATGCAAAAGGAATCCCTAGATCTATGGATCTATTTCTAGTAACTACAGGTTAAATGCAAAGCTCATTTTAGAAACCTCTCGCCAAGTGTCACTTTTTCCTAGATTTGTGGCATGTGCATCATAACCTCGATCTTATGAAAAATCATGATCCAGACTTTGTAGAGCTCATTCCTCACATCGATATTGTAGCTCTGACATCCCACATTGCATCGAGGAGTCTTCGGCAATTTCAACTTAGCTGTTTCAGGGTAAGTATGGTTTTCATGTCTTTCACTATGTTTCTATCGCTTTTCATGTTTCACTTTGTCTAAGTGCTTTCTACTTGATTTCAATGAGTGCTTGCTATCATTTTAATGTATGTTAGCTTGTAGAAGCACCGTTTCAGTTTTCTTTTTCCTCTCACTAGTGTTGCATGCATGACACTATTTTTGCACCAACGTCGCCATTGTGGTGACCCACTTCACACACATGCATGTTTTCTCATTCTCTGAATCCTGCACTTAATATTTTCATGCATGATCATTCACTCTTTCTTACACTTAGTATCACCATGCATTCAAACTTCTCATGCTTTTAGTCGCCCGTCAGCGGGTCTAGGCTTCCTTGGCCCGGACCTTGCCTTGCTCGGCTAGCATTGCACATTTATGGAAGTGAAGGCTTTGCCTTCCCTCTATAAATTGCACAAGTCTAGCCCAACACTGATCTCTAGGCTTGCATTGCACAATTCTAGGAGGCAGTGCCTTGCTGGCCCCAGAAACTGCACAATGTAATTTGTTGGTTTGCATATCATTGCTGACTGAAATTACACATTGCATAGTTTCAGTCCTCAGCATGCTAGGCAAGAATGTGTATTGCATAGTTCTAGCAGTCAACCAACCTCCCAATAGCATGGACTATGCCTTGCACAATTGTGGTAGTCAGTCTCCCAGCGTCTCGATGAAAATTGCACAGTCTTCACAGATAGTCACACAGGTATGTTGCAAGTCAGTCCTCTAGTTTGTTTCAGTTTTCGACTAAGATATTTCTTGTCATGAGTGTTGCTATGTCTCCAGTTATCACAGGTGTTCATTTTCCTCTCAGTAGCATAGGTACAATGGCTTCCAGGAGAGTAGAGTTGAAGACAATGTTAAGAGCACAACTGGGGACGCAGTCGATCAAGTGTCTATGAATTTCCTATCTATTAAGACATGAAGTTATTCATGGAAAAGGATATCAATATGAAATGGCAGTGACGTCACAATGAACAACACCATCAGAAATAACAAAAGGTGGCACATCTACATCCAAAAAATGCAAGAGGAAGTTTGTTGACAATGCAGAGGCGAAACAAGGTTGCAAGCTCAAGTAGATCCACTTGTGATGAAATCAACTTTGGAGATTGAGGCTATGAGGCAAAAATGCAACAAGAGGATCATGTTAAGGAAGATAGAGAAACAAAGAAGGAGTTACAGGTGTTGAAGTGACAACTAAAGGAAGAAGAGGCGCTGCACAGACAACAGAAGGAGTTGCAGTGGGAACAGGTACATCAGGATGCAGAATAGGCACATACTGATGAAACTGTGCCCATACAGGTTATGGACCCATCTAGTAGCTGGCATGGAGTAGACAGGGTGAGAAATGTTGTCGATCACATGCAAGGGTATTCAGGAGCATGGATGTCATTGTGTACGGGCATGAAATCCCACGCATTTGGCACACTCATCGAAGCAAAGAGAAGAAGCAAATTCAACTGGAGTTGAAAATGTATTTCGACAAATTGATGCGCATGGTCACTAGCACACACTTCGAGATCAACATAGACACTCTTCATCAACAAGTTGCTGGTCGAGATGCACTTTATAATATGATGTGCATGTTATTAGACGAGTTGGACAAAGGAGCCATATCAATGTACCAAGATGCAACAAAGGTAAGAGTTTGCTTTCAGTAGGATGTCACCATTGAGTGCACGGACACCATCACGGATGATGAAGCTTGGCATCAGTTTGCTACCATCGACCATTGTGTGGATGTTAAAGAGTTGGTCTTCCCACAACTCTCCAAATGTTAGTGATAGATTGCATGGATTGCTCAAGCCTATTTTGTCTCATATGTGTACATGTGCAGATTGTATGTAACATCTTGTAAAGTGGAAGTCCATGTGTCGATAGTTGAATGTAACAGTCATAGAGTAGTTGAAGAGTCATGAGGGTAGGTGAACAATCACAAAGGGGAATGTCAAGGGTCACCCCACCCTTTTCTATCTATAGAACCTCATAGCTCTTTGTAGGGGCTTTTGGCCAGCCAAGCTTCTGATAGGAGTATATTAGAGAAAGCTTGGAGAGTATTGGAATGAGAATTGGCTTCTCCAAAGTGCAAACTAGTACATCTCTTTGGAGGAGCAGACGATAGTGACTGTAATGTTCTGCTACCAGGACTAGTGGTTGGTCATGGTTGTATTGTATGATTGGAACTTTCACTTTTAATATAACAGATCCAACATGTTTCATGCATATGTTGTTATTGTATTTCAACTATCTTGGTTACTCTAATGACATATGTATCTGTTTGCTTACCCATGCATGTATGGACTCTTTTTGTATACGAAGGTATGGATTTTATTGAGATGTGCTATTGGTTTAACCATCACCTTTGATTTTTAGCTTAATTGCTTTCCATTTTGTGAAGCATCTTCACTCGTGTGTTCCCTTCCAAGCAACATGATTCCACATGTTTCCAAGGGGCAGACTCACCTCACTTTCAATGTGTTAGAACCATTTATACACCTTCCTTGGCTTGCTACGCATGTCATACCCTTTCTAACAACAAGGAAATATTACTTACCTCTACGCGCAACTGTAGCTAAGCTGATACTATACGACCCACTGCTGGGACTCCTACATCAAATAGTCTGAGGTTTAGTTGGGACTTCTTACCTGGGAGATCCCCTAACATGTTGGTGGGTCCAATACCGTCAATAGTTTGGCGCTAGAAGGAGAGCCAGATGACAAGATGAGTACTCATAATATGTTTTGAATATTCATACATCTATCATGGATATTATCAAGTTCAAACCTCTGGGATGTTTTTCACATACCGAACCTTTCGACATCACGAGGGAGTTTGCTAATATCTTGTTTGAATTCACGTATGATGGTGAAGGTGAAGTAGCTTGGCCTGAGGTCTTCGAAAACTTCTATGCATTCCTTACAAATGATTTCTATGCAGAAGAGGCCAGCATGCTACTTTCATACACACTTTGTGAATCCACACCATGATGGTGATGGAGTCTGCCACTCGATAACGTGCACTCACTAGAGAAATTCTATGATCTCATCAAATCTACTTTCCATCATTTTGATCTAGAACCTCTTGACAAAAATATGTTAGAACAATGGAAGACCTCACAAGAATATCCTATGGATTTTTTGGAACACTTCTGTGTGTTACAGTTTCAAGCTCCAAAAAGTCAGATGAAATTCCAGTATCTCATGGATAAATTTGAATATTTCCTTACCAAATCTGTCAATCTTAAAAGGAAGTTCAAGCCAAATCCCTACTCAGCATACTTCAGTGATGGAGATGCAAAATCACAGATGGACATAGTCGCTATCACAAGTGACTATTCGTCGTCCCATTATCAAACAACTCCACCACTGCACAGTTATATGGGAGAACATGCACACACATCCGTTCAACTATCACATCCTCCCAACATCACTTCTCTCAATTTCCACGTAGATTTGGCTCCGAATCCCATGGGTTGTCACATGTATTTCATTCCTCAACCTCCATCTTCATATTCTGATGATCTTCCAGATTTCACTATCCTATGTTCTTCCATTATGGACTCTACACTTGTTGTGAATGAGGATCAAACTCTCGATGGAGTTGGTGTTGCACAACCATCCTGCGCTGTCATTCATGAGGAGTATGGCTGGGATCCTTAACGTCAACCTATGGTGAAGGATGATTCCCTTCTGTCCAGACCTCCTCTATTTTTCCCTTACACCTTTGGTGATTCTTCCATACCTGATTTCACATGTGTATCTCTGTCTACGGATACACCCATTATTGATCTTTCGCAGAACACACTGAAATTTTAGTTAATCATCCGACAACAAAGAGGAAAAATATTTCATTGAAGATCAACTTGATTTTTCATCTGCTTTTTCTGAAAATGTAGAGGGTGAACATTCTTACTTCTCATCTACCCCTCTGTGTGATTCATCAAATCATGAGGATGCCAACAAACATCTTGAATTTTCTGATCTTGGTTGTCATGGTCTCTCTACTTCTTCATCTAATCACAATGTTGATTCAATCATTGTTAATCTGTCTAAGGCACTAGTCTATGCTGATCTATCTTTCGAAAAAGTCGAAACCCCATAGAATGTCGAGGCACTTCAGCCCAAGTTGATTGTTATGTAAGGTCCTTGCTGCCTTGAGGTTGGTTTCACTTCCGATCAATAAATTGTTAAAACACCCAAGGCTCCTCATCACTCATCTGTATGCATTGAATATCAATCTCACACTCAAATTTCGCTTCCTCCTCTTGAACTACACGATCCCATAGCTCATGCATTAGAGGAATCTTACAATGCAAATACACTTATGCAATGTAAGTGGTCTACCTTTCTCACATTTTCTTGCATGTCACAGTCAAGATAATGTGTACAATTAACATCTGCATGCAATGTAGCACAACACCATGGCAAGGCCACAGAGTGCATGTCATGCACTTTCACTCACTTATGTTATGTGGACACATTTAGACTCAGAGTGTGTTTGAATTCACTGTTATATCTTTCATGTTTGCTGGTTTTCACAGCTTTATTGTTCGCGAACTATGCCTTCACCAACATGGGTTGACCAATGTACCACTGGCTGCATTGGAAGTATCACTTTACATAAGCAGACCCATGCACCACTAGCTTAGGAGTAGGAGTACTGTTTTCTTTTGGTTTGTTTTCTTGCATGCATGTCTACTTTTTACTTTGTTCATTTTCTTGCTTGCCTACTTGTTTTCTTACTCACTTCAGTTATGCATTTACTTCTACTTTTGATTCATCTTGTTTTTTGTTTTCTTGTTTACATCCGTAGGTTATTTTCACATGAAACCGTGTGCGACTCTTGAAACAAGCTCGGTAAAGTACAAGAGGACTTGTGCAGTGATCAATACTTGATTATCTGTCATTCTGCCTTTGCATGAAGAACTTGTTATTTACAGTCTATGATACATCAATGGAAAATACGTACTATTCGAAGTAAAGTTTGGTGAAAACACAACGTTTGCGCACTAATTAGTATCACCTACTCTAGTCGGTTTTTTTTGGGTTAATCCTTGTCAGCTCAGTCAAGTAGAGTAAGGTGGGGGGGGGGACCTTAATAAGCACGTTAAAGGTATATATAAACTACTTCTCTAAAGGAAAAACCTCTTATTATCTCAATAAGTCAGGATCCCTCTTCCACCTCTGAAATGAATAAGTGCTATGCTCAATTATGAAAATGAAAAAAATGAAAATGTGAAAAAAATAAATGAAGATGAATAAGGTGAAAGAATAGAAAGGCTTCCTACGCAGAGAGGTGATGCACATAACTCCACCGGGGTACTGACCAGGCTCGCTGGCAGCAGAGCAATGCTTGTGTTGTTGCATGACTCTGCAGGGGTACTGTCCAGGCCTGCTGATAGCGGAGCAACATAAGAGATGAAACTAAAACTCTGATGATCATATGGCTTATGCACCAATAGACCCCTCATCCCAATCAAAACAACTGTGTTGGCTTCGTTTGGAATGTGTGCTGACCGACCAAGAGGTTGGTAGATGCTACATCTTACAATCAAGTAAGTGTGGAAACCAAGACAATCAAAGAACCAAAAAATACTTCTGAAGGTGTTGAATTTGATTTTCATGAACAAGGTCCATCCAGAGAGTTGGAGTTCCACTAGTGTGTCGCCAAGTGTTGCAACGACTACAACCACCCTCCAAAATTTTGCCTTAAATTCGTGTTGGAGCCTCCCTGCCAACCATCCTTAGAAACATGGCTTTTGTTTTCAAGAACATAAGCTTCACTATTTTTTCAATAGCTTTCCAGCCTGTGCATGTTAGTTTGCTTCACCCCCCTCACAAGCTGCCATTCTGGACTAGGGCTAGTGATCTGAAATGATCATAGCCTAAAACTGATGTTGAATTGATTATCCATTACTAAATTGAATGTTAGCTGAAAGTGTGGAAAAATAAGAAAACTACTTGAGAAGAAGACTTTATGACAACTGATTAAACATAAGAAAGATGCATAACAGAGGTGAAAACAATAAAAACACAGGGATACCCAACAACAAAGTTTATTACAGGTTCTTCCTTGATGGACTATGTCTCCGGGTCTGCTTCAAGATGGGCGACCACTTTATTAGGATTGAAACAGTAGAGGTCAATCACACAGAGAATATACCAGACTTAATGTGCAAGTAGGCACTTATAATCACTATCAAAAGGAATCTCCCTGAACCAACTTTCCAATGCCTGTCATGGTGTTATCGGGAAATCTAGTGTCCACTTGGAGCTGCTAGTCCCACTAAGACTAGTAGCTATCTTAGAAACAAACAAACTAAAACTACTTTCGATTTCCTTTATGAGAAGTAGATAAGAGGGGAACAAAGGACACCAACCTCAGTCTTGCGCTTGGTTCCTTGTTTTGTTCCTCTCCCTTCTGATAGATCTTTTCCACTCTTCCTTCGTCTACCCAGCTTCAAAGAACACCTGTGGAATCAAAGTAACATAATACTATCGAAGAACAAAGATCTACAATCATAAACAATATAGGACCAGATATATATTGACCAAACAAATGCATATATCATCAAACATACAAGAATGTGGAGGAAAACTTGAATAGCTTTATTAATATCAAGAATAGCAAAGAGGATTACAACTAATTGTTCTAACCCAGCGTCATCCTCCTAGCATGAAAGCCCTTCTTCACCTCATGAAAAGCTTAGATCACCCAACACTATGATATTGCACCAGGAAACCAACAACACTTCCTTACAAGATATAAGATTCCAACCTTTGGATCTTTGTGATGAGGGATCCATATATAGATGATTGCAGGGGGGCGAGTCAGATTTTGAGATTTTGATTAGTTTCCTCTCTCTGATAGTTCTTGATTACACTTGGATATTGATGATCTCTTACTCATCCTTGGGCAAATTCAGAGAGGCAAGTGTCATAGGAGAAGTTTCTGGAAGATTCCATGATCTTCCACCTTACAAACTGTCTCTGCCATTTGTCTACTCTCGCCCATCGCACCCTACAGAAGGGATTTCCAGTATGCATCGCACCTTTTACACTGAGCAAGTGAGATGCATCGCACCCTCTGCACTGGGCAATCTGTATGGTCCAGTTTTGACCAGTTCTGAGCAGTTTTCTGTGGATAACTTCTGGGAGATGATGTAATCAACTGACCTTGTTCCTTTAGGGCATGAAGCAACACTTTTAGGGACTTAGAAGCCCTTGGTTTATGGAAATGTATGATTGGGGTTGTAGTGCCAAAAATGCCTATAATAGTTGCCCCCTAAAGCATGAGGTTGTTAATCTTTTGATGTCGGGTGAAATGCTTTATCATGAGGATCTGAAGTTTTTTTGAGCTGGACGGCAACCTGTAATAAGATACAATACAATACATTATCTTCATACTATTTTTCATGATCTAGCTGAGGCGGGAATTCCCATGCTCAGCTTTATAAATTCATTTTCATGTACATAGGATAGACAACCGTCTATGTAGCAGACTGATGATTCAGACGGAGTCATCATCCTTTGATTCAGATGATCATCTGTTCAGAAATGATGTACATTTGATGTCTTTATATTCCTAAATATATCGCAACCCATATGGATGAAACTAGATCCGAGGTCTTCAAACTCATTCATTCTTCACTTGGAGTACAAGTCAATCCATATGAAATATGTTCTAGAGTCGAACATGGAAAGACATCACCTGATTACCAGCCAATGATGTAAGCTGTTAATAGGAATGAGAGGAATCACTGATAATGATGATGACCCTCAAGGTACTACAGTACAATTCACGTGGTGTGAAAATGGGACTTGGCGTTGAACACCACGCAAAATCTCTCAGTCGAAGGCCATTGATGTAAACCTGTCACCGAAAGTGAGAAACTTGCCATTGAGGCATGCAAGCTTCAAAGTACTGAAAGGGTTGTTCCTAGGTAGACTTCTTGGATAATGAGCTAATGTCGACAAGAAGTGACCCGTAATAGGAGGGCCTTAATGAATCCCACATCTATGACATGGAATGTATCAAATGATTTTGGAGGTGAAAACAATCTGATGATACAGGGTTCAGGGTGGCGGTCATGAAAGAATGGAGCGTGAATGTATTGCAGTGGATGAGACACACGTGAATTCTTTGAGCGACTTCTCTTGAACATATTGGAGACACTAAAATGGATTGGTAGCATTAGCCCCAAATATGGATGGCACGATGGACCAATGGTGATATGACCAGTGAACGGAATAACCCAACCCGGCTTGGACGTGGAGTGAAAGTGTCATGTTCAAGAGCGACTCGCTACCAATAAAGTTTCTTCAAGTTTTCTTCCCAATTTTCCCCAGTCATTGCTGACCAATACCTCTTTATTTTTATCAAGCTTGAGGAGGATAACATATGCTTGTTCTATAATTCGCCCTTTAGGCGAACCCGTCGCTATGTTTTAACGAGCCTAGCGATAGTGAAACTCGTTTTTGTCCATTTGGACAAGTTTGTCACTATTGATTTTAACGAGTTTATCGACAATGATAACTCAATCATTTTTCCATTTTAGAGAGTCTGAAAAGGGACTGAAAGGAAACTCCAACAATCCTTTTTCGTCATATAATACCTTAAGTCCGAAATAGTATAAAATAATATGAAAGGGATGAATTTTCGATAGTTTTAACGAGCCGAACAAGACAAGCACTTGATCTTTTTGTGTAATAATCCCTCAGGTCCAAAAAGATTAAAATCTAGAGGAGGGTGTTATGCTTCTTAACCTGCAAAGTAATACCGAACAGAGAATATGCGAGAAAAAATACCCAGAACACAGAATATGC